>JAYEVK010000423.1:0-100292 GCA_036346275.1 Otatea glauca | reverse complement strand
ACTTTCGATTCGAGGCGAAGTATTTCAAGATTGGTGCGAGTAAGCTGGGCATAAAAATTTGCTTAGCGTCGGTCGCGCACCCAAATGTAACGAGGTTGAAGCGAGCTAATGGCATGGTGCTCCAAGGCATAAAAGCAAAATTTTCGATCGACTCAACCATATGCTACTCGGTGGGTCAAAGAACGCCTTGATGCTACAGGGACTCTGAACTACCCATGAGCAACGGGCTGTCACCTTTCTTTACGGTATATAGCACTGGTCGTCTTACCAACCGAGTTAAATTCGGATCCCGCGGGTTGGAGTTATGAAGAGATCGCTTGAAGACGGTAGGCTAGAAGACCTCGATAGTGGAAGAAGCGGGGATGTCGCAACAATTCGTTCGGCAAAATACCTCCAAGGCTTACGACGTTATCATGGGCGCAATGTAAAGAGCGCGTTCTCCAAAGGACATCTAGTCCTAAGGAGGAATCAAAAGAGCGAACATAAACTCTCCCCAAGTTGGGAGGCCCTTACATCATCGATGAAATAATTAGTCGGAGCTTATAAACTTAAGCGAGAAGATGGATCGACAATCGACAATACTTGGAATATAGAACAGCTCGTCGCTTTTTCACTTAAGTTTTGTACTTCTTTTTAATCCTTTGTGAATAAAAGTTCGATTGAAAAAGTCGTTTTCATATAACCTCTTTTATAATCATGAATTGAGTGCTTCGCTCTTATGTTAAGACTCGGGACAAGATCCATGAATCATATCCCGAGCACAGGGTGAGTCGAGATGAACAAAGGTCTCTGGTCAAACCACTTTCGAAGATGTATACTTTCATGAAGGAGAAGCAGGGGAACACTTTTATGCCTTTAAAGGTCAAGAGTCTCTACAATCGACAAAGAAGTGTCACTGACTTCCTCCCGAGCTCGCGGCCCGATCTTCGTCAACATCCGAGCGTAGCCTTCCTAAGGGCCTCAAGATCCACTCGGGGATAGAGGACTTAGTGATCGCCAGGTTTTTAGGTGCTTGCACCGTTGGCTTGTTTCCTTGGCGGAGTTCTTGAGGTCCACAGGGCTTCCTTGGCTAGGCAGCGACTTCACCCTGGCAGAGTGGCCTCGCGCCATCTGGATGAAGCTAACTCGGCGGGGCTAGAGCGTCTGGAGCTCGTGTGAGGAAGCCGAGGCTTTAACTCTCGCCGAAGGCGATTGTCTTGCGCGAGTTTTGACCTTATAATCTGCAAGGCAAAGCATTAGAGAGGATAGTAAGGATCAAACAAAGACTAGTTGTGACTACACCTTCAAAATACTTCTCTGCTTGCTCAAGGAATCCTCATGACTTTAAGTTTTCCTTGAGCTTGCGGCGAGTCAGTGGAGCAAACACAAGAAGATCGGCAAGATAGTCGACTAAGGAAAAACATGAAACAACCCAAGAGATAGCTACCTCGGAGGGGCGGTGATATCGATTCTCTGGCGCGGAGCGTTTTATTCCGTCCGCGATGTCTAGAGTTCGGACCGAAGGATCGCAGCTTCGGCATACTCGGCTTTGATGCGTTCTAGGTCGGCGGATACTCTGGTGCGTCGGTTGAGGAGCATCCTTTGAATGTACTCGGACTTTCGCTCGAGCGCTTCCTATTTTCTATAATCATCATAGCAAAAGGTAAGCGCGTGGCGAAGGGCGAGCGAGGACACAACGGTCTTGGAGGAATGCTCACAGGCGGCATGCACACAAGCCTTGGCATGGATGAAAAATCATCCCTCTCTCTTTGCTCTTCCTCAGGTCGTCCAAAGCTTCAAACCCTCGTCGCCGGCAAAGCGGTATCTGTTATGGCAGGGGCGGCGGGGCTGGCGGGACTCGGTGAATCTTTTCAACCTCGGGGGACGGCGGGAGGCGGCTCGAGAACAGCGGGATCTGTTGTAGGAACAGCGAGTAGGAGGCGGCGCGGGGACTAGGAGTAGGGATGAAAGCGGAGCGAAGCGGTCGGTAAATGATCGTTCGTTCCGTTTCCACATCTTTACGATAGCGAGCGAAATCGGAAACCGGAAGCGGATCACAGCGAATAATGGCGGAAGCGGATGCGGAGCGGAGCGGGCGGATCTGGAAGCGAAAGTGGAAAATTCCACAAGAACGTAGTACATGATCACAATATATATGACCGCAAAAATAATGTAACTCATTTCACCTCAAAGGCGGATACAAAAACAATATTATTTTCACTGTTTCACTAGAAAGTTTTTTTTCAAATTTGTCAGTTGAAGGCTCGCTATTTGTCCCCTAAATCAGACCATCATGTCCTGCTACATATTATTATCATCGACATCCTCTTGCTCCTCCAACTATAAATATTTAATGCCCTAAAATTTGCATACTATTGTTCAATGTTCATTTATGATTTTATGAGATTTATCCTGGAGTTTATAAATGCCATTTTGCTATTTTTAAGATTTATATAATTAATTTATTCATGAAAAATGAAGCCCAAATTATACTAGAAATAATTTTTCTATGTTCAAATTGTTCTAAAGTATTTTTGAGATTTTTTTCGGAATTTTTGAACTCTATTTGATATTTTCTATAAAGCCATTTGTATTTCTGAAATTATTTTAATTCGAAAATAAATGTAAATTCTCCATTCTCCTTTTTGGGCCAAGTGGGCCAAGTCTCCGATGGAATTTCCGGTTTCACTTATACGGAATTTCCAATTCCATTTTCGTTTTCGACTGAAATAGCTCTCCCGTTTTCGTTTCCGTTTCCAATAAAAATTTTTCGTTTAGTTTAAAATGCGATATTTTAGTTTAGTTTAGAAAAAGACTTCCGTTTCCGTTTTTCTCTGAAATGGTCGGAAATTCCGTTTCTGTTTTCACCCCTAACTAGGAGACACTTCGGCACCCTCAGAAGCAGTTTCCCCTATCGAAGTATGAATTTCGGGAGGTCCAACCTCGTGAGGCCCAGTGGAGACCAGCAGGCGCATCAAGCGAAGGGTCCTGTGAAGAAGAATCGTCGGCAAGACGAAGAATAAAAAGGAGTCAGCGAATGCCGACACTGTTGGATTTCCTCATTCTCATCGGGCTTCTTGCGAATAGTGGCCCATCCGGAAGAACCACTCGGACCGCCGCGCCGGTGGTGCCCGGCTTCTCTTGAAAACCCACGGAGCTCGCGGGTGATCTTGGATTTTAGGGACCGCCGGCCGGGCGTCGAGACCCACGAGTCATCGGACAATGTTTTCTTCCCTTTTTTGCGGGGCTCCTGCTGGGATCGCGCCGGCGCCCGGAGAAGCGACTGGCGAGGAGGCATTCGAAAGGAGGAATCTTGAAGAAACGCGATCACGATCACGAAGATGAAAGTCAAGAGTTGGCAAAACTTCAGAGAACAAGGAAACATAAGGTTCCCAATAAAATTCACCTACCGCAGGAGGGGGGCGTGAGATGTTGAAGGATTTCGGGCACATGACAGATAATATGTCGATGCTCGGGATAAAGAGTTCTCCAGCCCTGGTGCATAACTTCTCCCTTGGCAAGTCGTCGGGCAGTTCCCGGGTCGGGTCATTTTTCCCTTATAACCGAATCCCAGATGAACTCGCTCCTTCAGGGGCTGCACCCAGCGGGCGATGAAGTGGAGGGCCAAACCCACTCCTGTAAGCCCGCTATCCTTCAGCTTTCCGATCAATGCCAAGAGTTCGGACACTTGATCCATGTCGAAAGAATTAGGGGTAGAACCCCAGGAAATAGGCACATTGGGACGGCGCCCAGCGAACGGAGGCAAAGATGACTCGAGGTTGGCGCGATAGAACCATTCCGATGCCACCCTTGTTGGAGGTTTTAGCGGGAATGGCAAAGTAGTCCTTCTTGACCCTTCTGCAGTGGAATCAGCGCCCCAATAACCTTAGGGTCATTTTTGGAGGATAGGGCTTGGGAGATAAAGGTGTGAAAGAGGTCGAAATGGGGCTAATGCCTAGAAAAGCTTCACAAGGTGGACAAAGAGGAAATTTGAAGGATAGAATTGGGGTTTAGATTCACCAATTCTATTTCATAAAAGAAAAGAAGGCCGCGAAGGAAAGAACTGATCGGAAGACCAATGCCGCGGTGGAAAAAGGATTCGAAAACCACCACCTCCTCGGAGGCGAAGAGTGGAGACAGTTCACCGGCAGCCATGGGCGTGCGGAGATCAGGGCCAAATCTGGCAAGATCCCGTCATCTACCATGGATTTCGGCTTCTCCTCGGTTGTTGTCGAGGTCGTCCAATCTTGTGGTGAAGGCGGAGAAGGAGTAGAGGAAGACATTCTTGCGAGAAAGATTGTGACTCTCGAGAAGGCAAAACGTGAAGGTTAACCTTGGTGACGGAGAGTTCGAGGGCGAGAAGGTGAAAGGAGAAAAGGCTCGGCGGAAAGATGAGTATCGGGCGTCGTATGACCAAGTTTTTAAAGAGAACAATAAGGTCTCTGCCGAATCGGCGGGAAAAGTCTGCGAAACGTCTCACCCTTTCAGATTCCACATAAATGATTTGCAGGCCTGTCACCTCGACTTACGGGGTTTGATAGGATTTGATCGGATCGCGTTGAAGCCACGTCGCCCCCACGATGGGGCTTGTTTCCCACTTACCGTATTAAACGGGATGTGGATAGTTTCCAACTTGAATAAAAACTTATCTTCTTGCGATGCGCCCCGTTGGGCCTTGGTGGTTACGCATGGCGGAATCATGTCTGCGAGATTGAGCCCAAGCAGGCGCAGATCCATGGCGTGCTCCACGAGGCGAGAATCTGCGATCGTTTTAAACAAGTCTGAGCGCCCTTGGATCTAAATGTGATCGCTCCAAGAGAGCTTAAGCGGGTCGACATCGATCGGGAAAGGGTATCACTCGGCCAAGAGCCGTCAAGAGTAATATGCTCCAAGAGAGCCTAAGCTGAACCTGACATCAGTCGGGAAAGGGTATCACTCGGCCATGAGTCGTCTAAATGTGATATGCTCCAAGAGAGCCTAAGCCGCTTCCGATATCAGTCAGGAAAAGATATCACTCAGCCAAGAGCCATATGAAATCATGATACGCTCCAAGAGAGCTGGGCTGTGCTCTTAGGACGTGGGTATCATTCGGCCATGAGCCAAGAAGAACCTCGGCATGACGCAAACTGAATTACGGACTATGCTTTGCAGCAGCTGGACACATGACTGCTTGGCCAAGGCCACGATGCACTCTAAATTGGCATCAGGCTATGTCCATCGAAAGTCCGAGTTGGACGTCGTCTAGCCTTGAGACGACGATGAGTGTTGCACGACTCGGGATTGCGCAGAGTCAGATGAACTTCATGTTGACCCTAAACTACGTCTCGCAGCGGTCAAACGTGTCATCAATTTCAAGTCACGAACAAAATCCAAGACATTGTATAACGGGTCCAATCCACTGCCGAAAGACCAAACAGAGATTCTTCGACAAAAGGTATTTATTACATTATACAAAATGCCCAAAGTACTATGTATAGAAATTGTATACACGAGGTTACACTTCCCATGGCGCTTTGGCCCGATATCTCGACGAGGGTTCCTAACCTGCTAAGGGTGGGCACGACCTCAAGGAAAGTGTTGATTGCCTCGCGATCCACGCGCCGCCTCTTCTCGGCGGTAGCTTGAAGCTCGATCAAATTCCTCCCAGCGCTTAACTAGCACAGGGTGCGCCCAGGCTTGTGATACCAGCTGGCATGTGAAGGTGAAGCTAAAAGCAAAAGATGGAGGATAAGCGAATGGATACATCTCCAAGTATTAGAACGCCTTTTTATAGCCAATTCAGACGAAATCGAAGCAAGAGCCGGGATATTAAGCGTCGGAAGCTGAAGAGGTTTGGTGTTAATGCAACCGAAGAGCGAAGAGTTTTTCGGTGAACAAGTTGTACGGAAAACAAGGCAACCTCGAAGGCTGCTTGATGGTATCAGCGATGAAAATTAAAGACTTGGCGGGAAAAGTATCAAATCTACGTTTGTGACATGATAGGAAGTCAGTGAGGTGCTCACGATAAATCGACAGTAAAGATTTGCACTTGAGAAAAGAAAAGGACGGAATTTATGATCAAGTTCTTCATAATTCGCCTGTTGCAAAAGGAAGGTTTTTTACGATTAGATAAGGAAACCAGTCGGGATTTTAGGCAGGGAGCCCAGAGAAAGGTAGTCGGATCATGAAGCACTCGGGGGCTGCTGTGGGATATAGATTCCAGGGGATCCTCAGGAAAGGCCCAAGATGAAGGCCTAGAAGATATGTTCCACATCAAGCTTCTTAACCGTATGGAAAGGGATATATCATAACGGACGTTGAACTTGTGTTTAGAAATGATGGATACAGTTGTAATCCGAGTCGTTAGAAGGATAGATAAAGATGTAAACTCTATCCTATAACCGACTAGAATCTTGTAACCGATCGGAATCTCTTATCTGATTGGGACTCCGTAGCCGCCTCACCCCACTATATAAGGGAGAGGTGGGCAACAGAGAGGATGAAGCCATAGAGCATAAAACACCTCATATCGCCCGGAGCACATTGCGCTTTGAGCATCCTTGGATCCAAGAGATCCGCATAATCCCAGCACACAGGATTAGGGTATTATCTCCTCCGCGAGAGCCTAAACCTGTCTAAATCCCTTGTCTTGTGTGACCTTCGAGTTTGAGATCGAGCGCCTACCCCATAAATTCATTGCCGACTACAAAAGTCGACACTAGGTGAATCTAAGGTGTGGTATCCACAAGTGCAAAAATTATTATACGCCGTACTTCTTACATCTCGCAAACTCAAGCACTACTTCCAAGAGTATACTGTTTTAGTGGTCACTTCCTTCCAAATAGGAGATATACTTCACAACCAGGAGGCCACTGGGAGAATTGCAAAGTGGGAAGTCGAGCTTGGAGCTTTTGATATCCTATTCAAGCCTCGCACAGCCATCAAGTCTCAAGCGCTCGCCGACTTTACTACCGAGTGGACAGAACATCAAAATCCGGCAGTCATCAAGGAACTCGAGTATTGGACGATGTACTTCGATGGTTCCCTCATGCTCAGCGGCGTGGGGGCTGGTATAGTGCTCATATAACCAAGTGGAGAATGGTTGAGGTACGTTCTTCAAATACTTTTCCCACGTCGAACAACGCCGCCGAGTACGAGGCACTTATCCATGGGCTCCATATCGCCTTATCACTCGGTATGTGACGTTTGACGGTTCGAGGAGATTCAATGCTCGTGGTTAATCAGGTGCAAAAAGAATGGTCCTGCATCGAAGACAGCATGGCTGCCTATTGCGAGGAGGTACGCAAGCTAGAAGGCAACTTCGACGGCTTGGAACTTGTTCATGTGCTCCGTCAGGACAATGATGCGGCCAACGAGCTAGCAAAAATGGGATCCGGCCAGACCATAGTGCCCGTGGGAGTATTCGTCGAAGAAATTCATAAGCCCACAATAAGCACTCGGCCAAAGTCGGACATCCCAGTGGAGAAGAACGTAGAGGCAGAAGTCCTGATCATTACCCCCGATTGGACAGCTCCGTATCTGGACTATTTGACGAAGGACGAGCCACCCAAAGACCGCATGCAGGGCAAACTAATAATGCGCCGAAGCAAGAACTACGTGGTAATCAGGGAAGAACTCTATCGCAAGAGCTCCTCTGGTGTACTACGACGGTGCATATCAGAACAAGAAGGAAGAGATCTTCTCAAAGAAATCCACTCAGTAATTTGTGGGAATCACGCGGCGTCAACAACCCTAGTCGACAAGGCTTATCGTTAGGGATTTTTCTTGCTGACTGCTTTCACTGATGCAAAGGACATCATCTGGACATGCGAAGGATGTCAATTCTTTGCGCGACAGGTGAACAAACAAGCACAGGAACTACATACCATCCCAATTACCTGGCCATTTGCGGTTTGGGGGCTTGACATGGTAGGACCTTTGAAGAAGGCTCAAGGTGGTTATACTCATCTCTTCGTGGTCGTCGATAAATTCACCAAATGGATTGAGGCCATGCCAGTACCACAATCACAGCCGTAAAGGCCAAAGAGTTCTTCCATGAAATCGTGGTTAGATTCGGCCTGCCAAACCGAATCATCACGGATAACGGCATCTAATTCAGAGGTGGCATATTTCAAGACTGGTGTGGTGAACTCGGCATAAAAATTTGCTTCGCATCAGTAGCACACCCCCGATGTAATGGGCAGGTCGAACGAGCCAACGGCATGGTGCTACAAGGCCTAAAGGCAAGGATTTTTTATCGTCTCAAACCATACGCCACTCGGTGGGTCAAAGAATTGCCTTCGGTACTCTGGGGGCTGCGAACCACCCCCAGTAGAGCAACTGGGCAGTCACCCTTCTTCCTAGTGTATGGCTCAGAGGCGGTCTTCCCCACCAGTTAGAATTCGGATCCCCGCGGGTTTGGAGCTATGAGGAGGTCGCTTCGGAAAAAAGCTGGCTAGAAGACCTCGACCGACTCGAAGATGCTAGGGACGTTGCAACAATTCAGTTGGCAAAGTACCTTAAGGGCTTACGTCACTATCACGGTCACAATGTAAGGAGCCGCGCATTCTCTAAAGGAGATCTGGTTCTTAGAAAGAATCAGAAATGCGAGCATAAGCTCTCCCCAAGCTGGGAGGGCCCTTACATCATCGATGAGGTGATACGTCCTGGGACTTATAAGCTCAAGCGTGAAGACGGCACAATTCTCAACAACACCTAGAACATAAAGCAGCTACGTCGTTTTTTCACTTGAACTCTGTAATTCAATTGCTTCTTTATGAATGAATGTTCACTCTTAAAGTTGTTCTCATATAATCTTCTCGAAAATTATACGTCTGAGTGTTTCGCTCCTACGAATTTTAAGACTCTGAGACATGCGTCATGAACCATGCCCCAGAGTCTGGGGGCTGAACTAGTCGAACATGATATTTAAGATGTTAAAACTACTTGGATGGCCTCATCGAGCATAGCAGCATATTTAAAAAATGCAAGGTCAAAGAAACACTTTTAAATATATGTTCACAGGTCCAAAGTTTCTACGACAGCCGAAGAAGCATCCTTAACTTCCTCCCAGAGTTCGGCGACCCGGTCTTCATCCACGTTGCAGGCATGGCCATCTTTAATGGCTTCAAGATCCACTCGGGGATAAAGCGACTTGGTGATCGCCAGAGCCTGGCTAGCACCGTCGGTCGCCGTTTCCTTTAAGAGTCTCTTAAGCTCTTTGGGGGCTTCCTCCAGTTGGGAGATAGCGAGGTCCCTACTGAGCGGCCTCTCGCCTCCGGGATAGAGCAACCTCAATAATGGCTCAGAGGCCTCGCGAAGCTTAGCACAAGACGTTTCAAGGGCCTCGACTTTCTCGTTATAAGCAGCGTATTGCTCCCGCGTCTTGAACTTGTAGTCTGCAAGCAAAGCAGATTATTAAGAAATACCAAGAAGACAACAAAGGCAAGGGAGGGCCAAGCTGCTGAGCGTACCTTCTAACTCCTTCTCCGATTTCAAGTTGGAGGCCTCCGAGGCCTTAAGTTGCTCTTGGAGCTTTGCAATAGTAGAATCCCGGCCCGACACGGAGATAAGGAAATCAAAAGACCGGACGATTAAGCGAGCACGGGATGGTCGGGACATATCTACCTCGAAGGAGCCAACAACATCTAGCTTCTCACGCCACATGATTTTCTTCTCTTCCCTTAAGGCTGGACTTGACCAGAAGATCTTGCAACTCGGCCGCATGTCTAGCTTTGATCTGCTCCAAGTCGGCCAGATATTCCTGGCGCGTCCTAACCTCCGAGAGCATCTTTTGAAGGTATTCGGACTTTTTTGCAGAGCGTTCTCCCAATTTCTGTAACCATCACAGGGAAAGGTGACAACATGCTAACCGGCACAAGCAAGAAGGTGACGAGAGTAGTGAAAATATTACTCGAGCCAGGCGAGCACAAGCGGCGGCGTGACTATAAAAGTCATTCCTTTGTTCCTCCTCCGCCGGGTCATCGAAGGACTTCAAGCCGTCTTCCTCATCAACCCACGCGGTTTGCATTATGAGTTGGGGGCGAGCAAGATTCGGCGGATCTCAGAGGATCTCTTCTACCTCGGGAGATGGACGAGAGATGGGCTCTTGAGCAGTGGGACCCTATGCTGAAGCACGGGGTGTCGATGAAGGCGGCTATGGTTCGGGGCGCACTGTGTCGCCAACGAGGCGGTGTGGGGCCTCCTCAAGCAGTCGAGTGCGTCACGGGACTCAGTTTCCTCAGGGGCCCCAGATGGTGTCTCGACGGGAATATCATAAGAAGGATTCCTATAAGAACGATCGGGGAATAAGCCGGCAAAACACGTCAAATAAGAGCCAATGGGACATCCAACCTGTCAGACTTCTTTATCCTCATCGGGGGTTTCTTTCGAGTGACAGAACCACTTCCGAAGGGACAAGTTAGGGCGCTATGATTTGGAACCCTGGGCTGCTCCCGAATGCTCGAGTCACTCGGAATTGGACTCGGCTTTACCACAGGCTTATGTGGAAGGGGAACTGAAGGCACCATGGCTTGTGCTGGCGGTTCTTGAATTTTGGGACCACCAGTCGGGCGCCGAGGCTTCGGAGGGTCCTAGATAATCGTTTTCTTCCCCTTCTTGGCGGCCGGGCCTCCGGCTTGAGAGCTTGTAGGTCTCTTCCATTGGGCGCTCTTATGTACATGCATTTCTGGGAGAGGTGCGACACTAAAGAAAGCCAATTGATCCTGGAAAGGAGTATTAAAACAGTTAAAAGTCATTCAGAGATGAATGTGGAAGTCTATCAGCTAAACTTTCTTACCTCATGGGGAGGATTTGATGCAGTAAAGGACTTTGGGCATCTGGTAGTGGACATCTCTACGCTTGGGATAAAAAAAGTCGCCTACCTGAGCATATACCTGCTCCTTCGACGCTGTTTCGGGCTGTTCCTAGGTCGGATCGTCCCTTCCTTCAAATGCATATCCCAGATGGACTCGCTCCTTCAGAGGTTGTATCCGGCGAGCGACAAAATGGAGGGCCAGACCAACTCCCGTGAGACCGTCTTCCTTTAATTTATCAATCAGCACTAAGAGATCATGCACCTTGATCCATATCGCCAGCATTGGGAACAGATGTCCAAGAAAGGGACACCTTAGGCCGGCGCTCGAGAAAAGAATGGAGAGCAGGATCAGGATTGGCACAATAGAACCATTCCTGGTGCCAGCCTTTATTTGAAGATTTGAAGGGAATGGCAAAATAGGTTTTCTTTAATCCTTCCATAATTGAAATCCGCTCCCCAATTACCTTGGAATTCGCTTTTTGAGGGATAAGGCTTTAAAAGGTAAAAGTGACGAAAGAGATTGAAATGAGGGTGGATGCCCAAGAATGCCTCGCAGAGGTGAACGAAGATGGAGATTTGCAGGATAGAACTGGGATTCAAGTTTACTAATTCGATACCATAGAAAAAGAGAGGACCGCGAAGAAAAGTGCGGGCAGAAAAGGCCCAGCCCGCGTTGGAAGAAAGATTCAAAAACCACAATTTCTTTAGAACGAGGGGTAGGGATAGATTCACCTGCGGCCGATCGTGCGGAAATTAAAGTCAGGGCTGGAAGAACCCCATCATCCGCCATGGACTTCAACCGCTCTTCCGTCGTTCTCGAGGTGGTCCAATCTTGGGGCAAAGGCAGCGAGGTGTCTTTGGAAGAATGAGAAGACATTTTCGGAGGAAAGATCAATGACGGCGTAAAAATGCGAGCGCAGCAACAGTTAACCCTAGCGGTGGAGAAGTCGGAGAGACAAGGAAGCAGAAGGGGCAGGAGTATGCGGTGGAAAAAATGAACTGCACGGCTTAGTCTTAAAAGGGGAAAAAATCAGGTTTCCGCCGAGTTGACAGGAAAAAGATTGCAGAACGCCTAAGCCTGCTCTATGCTTCGTAATGATTCGCTAGCTCGGCGTCCTGACATACGAAGGTAGTCATGGTTTGACCAAGTCATATTTGGGACACGTTGCTCCCCACGATGGGATGTTTCACAAATTATTGAACTAAGCGGGACGTGGGTATCCTCTAGTTTGGATTAAAAATATCTTCTTGTGATATACCCCACGTTGGGTCGCTAGTTGGTTACCGCATGGCGGAATCATATATCACGGGTTGAGCCTGATAAGGCACGGTTCCAATGTTATGCCCCAAGATGGGTCGATAAGCTGTGCATCGTAATAAACGAGTATGGGTTCTGTTCGGATAAAACCTTGATATATCCCAAGACGGACCAGAGCTATATCCTACACCAGTCGGATATAGGTATCACTCGGCCATGAGCCAAGAAAATCCTGATACGCTCCAAGTTGAGCCTAAGCTATATCCTATAATAGTCGGATATGGGTATCACTCGGCCAAGAGCCACGTAAGTATGATACGCTCCAAGTCAAGCCTAAGCTATATCCTATGGCAGTCGGATATGGGTATCACTCGGCCAAGAGCCACATGAATATGATATGTTCCAAGTCGGACCAGAGCTATATCATACAGCAGTCGGATATGGGTATCACTCAGCCAAGAGCCGCGCAAATCTTAACATGTCCCAAGTTGGACCTAAGATATATCCTGCGACAGTCGAATATCTATATCACCCGACCAAAGAGCCATGCAAGTTTGATATACCCCAAGTTGGGTCTAAGCTACGTCTAACGACAGTCATAGATATCACTCGGAAGGTGATTCTTTATTATATAAATTCCCCAGGCACTATGCGTTGGAAAAGACTCTCTTACATTTACACGAGTATTATAATTCTCCACGGCGCACACGACCAAGCGCCTCCACGAGAACTTCCTTAGCCCTATAAAGGGCGGAGACAATCTCGAGGAAGGCGTCAACAACGGCGCGGTCGAGGACAACAATCTCTTCTTCAGCCCATTCGGCAATGGCGGCGTCGAAAAGCGCCCACTCCTCGGCAAGTTCTGGATCTCGGTTGTCCACGAAATCCCTCAGGAAGAAGGTGGAGCTTGGTACAGGAAAATGGAGGACTAAGCGTGAAAGAATAAATTCTAAAAGCACTGGTTTGCCTTTTATAGTTGATATGGTAAGGTTGAAGTAAATGCGAAGATGTAATGACATCAGAAGCCGAGGAGACTTGGAGTTAAGATAGTTTCACAAGCCAAAGAGTTTTTCGGAAAATGAATTGACACAAGAAGTCAAAACAACTTCGAAGACTGTCCGATATTGATCCTTGAAGAGGAAGGATATTAGGGTTTTGCCTCGAGCGGGAAGAAATTGTTAGTGCTATGCCCTTGAGGCAATCATTTAGATGATTGTAACATGACTATGTTTATGAATAATAATATGATTATTGGTCCAATGAATGTATATCATTGTATTGATCAACAAGTATGTGACTTGCTTATGAAGCTCTTTACTTATTGATATAATTCGATAAATATCTCTGATCGGATATCATCGTATAGGACAACGATGAACAGATCAGCACATGTAGTGATCGATGATCATGCTTCATAGATCATGGGATATAGAGATATCATCTATACATTGTGGACGCATGTTGAAGAACATGGGTTAGATAGACCCGCAATGGGACAACTGCGAGAATGTTTCATTCTTATGTGTCATCGATGTATCTCATACCTAGTAGATGTATGATCCTTAGGCGTGAGATTGTCATATTCCCTACATGTGTAATAGTTTTTCTTGGGGCTATCAAACACTACTTCCTAACGGATAGTTATAAAGATAGCTTTCATGTTTACTATGAAGCGTGCGAGAGGAAGTGGCGATCAAGATGGAATTTGCCACTCCAATGAAATGGAGATATATGACAAGGCCACTCGTGTGATATGATTAAGGAAGTGCATGGCCATGCCGTGATTGAGAGTCAATCACAACTTTTTAATATATCACGGATACGAGAGATGGATTGAATCATCAAAGGATGACATGCTTCTGCCTTGAGTTCAATCTTCATATTCTTGGCAAAGGGATTATTACATGAGTACTTTTGATAGGTTACTGTCGATTTGATCATAGTATGTTTGGGAGTTGGCATACTTTGCAAGGAGCCGCTACCAACTATTGGATTGAAAAGGAGTTTTGAATCCATGTCCAAGCGTCGTGAACTGCAGGTCACACACTTAAAGGGCTGGGACGCATTAATTTGGATTAGATCCATAATTAATGGACCTCGTGGGCTTAGCACGCTGATGGGCCTTGTTTTAGGGTTTCATCTCGTGGCTATATAAGGAAGGGAGGAGGGTGGGCGCAGGGTGTGCTTTCCCATGGTTTAGAAGTGATTCACTCGAAACCCTAGCCTCCTCTTCTCGTTGCCCCTGCCGAACGACCAGGTGCTTGCACACCGACGCACGGTGTTCCATCCCTGGACGTGTGGACTACTGCGGTGACGCTGCTGCGACTGCGGCGTGGGAGGGCGATCCGCGGCGGCGAGGACGATCCGCTCCATCGATGCAACGACTGCGGCGAGGACGATCCACTACATCGACGCGCGAAGGATTCCGCAACTACGCATCTAGTGGTAATCTTATCTGTGATCCCCTTCTTGCGAGTAGCTTTCTGGTTACACGGTAGTTTTTTTTATGTGCTAGTGTAGCATAGCGCGTTCCTCTTCAGAAATATCTAATCTTCATATGAGATTTGGGTCAGATCCACGAAGCTACCCGTAATAAACCTGTTGGACGGAAGATTATAATAAGTTGGAACAAAAAGCTGGGGGTTATATTCAAGTCCTTCATAATCCCCTTGCTGCAAGGAGAAGCACTCAAATCAAAGAAGAAATTAGTCAGAGGTTTATGCTGGAAGCTGAAAACGTTGATCCAAAGTTGAGACCCAGATAAAGATATAGCAATTGGATCATGAATCACTCGGGACTACTGTGGAATATAAGAACCCAGGTGTCTTCATAACTAGCCCAGAAGTGCCTGAGGGAGAGACAGGGCTGAGCGGAAGGCCCAGAGGATAAGCTCCACGCCAAGCCTTGCTGCCGTGCGCAAGGGGATATATCCTAGAGAAAGTTGAACAAATATTTAGATATAAGAGATATGATTGTAATCCGAGTTGTTAGCAGAATGAGATAAATATGTAAACTCTATCTTGTAACCGATTAGAATCCAAAAACCGATCGGAATCCCTTAACCGATCGGGACTTTGTAAAACCGCCCCACCCCCATTATATAAGGGAGAGGGCGGGCAACAACAGGGAGACGAGCAATCTTAGATCCAAGAGATCCAAATAATCCCAACACACAGGACTAGGGTATTATCTCCTCAGTCGAGGGCCTGAACCTGTCTAAATATTTGTCTTATGTGACCTTCGAGTTTGAGATCTAGCGCCTGCCCCATAAATTCATTGCCGACCACAAAATTTGACACTGAGTCCTACTCGGTTTGCCCCTGCCGCCACCTTGCGTTATATATCTCACTCCGCAAGACCTATATAGGCCGCGAGCTGCCTTGTGTTAATTGCCTTGCACCGCTAGCCTCCGATTTTTCATGCGTGATCCTATTGCTGGCATAGCCCTAACCGAAAGGAAGAAGTAAAGACCCAGGCAATTCTAGATTACATAGTGCTCAGTAAAATGGGCATAACTTTTGCATATGGACTCCGATTTGGGCATACTTTTTTTGTTTCGAAGAGGACGACAAGGCGCATTTGAAAAAACCACATGTCTTAAGACCTATGAAATTTTTACCCTCAAAATCAGCCTCTAAGCCCAAGTTTCGGCCTAGGGAAGTTTGTTGTGCTCTTTTTGCTGATTTTTCGATCATCTGTTTAACGTTTTCTCTCATTGCAAAATGTGAGATTTTTGTTTTGCCTTTGAGTCAAAAGAAAGAAAAGGGAAAAAGGCAAGTGCAAAAAAAAGAAAAAAAGAAAGAGTCGCACTGAAAAAATTATAGAGAAAAAAGAAGCAAAAAGAGGGAAAGAAAAGAAGATAATCATAATTGATTGCATCCTTTGAGTCCTTTGTACTTTGATATATCCCTTGCTTGGTTGAACTAGTCCTAGGAACACGTTTAGGCCAACAACTGTGATATGTACGTTGGACATTTATTCAGCTTGCTAATCTGATTTCGATATTGTTTATTCCTTGCTACCTAACATTGCCTTCTAAGCTCCACATACTTCTTAACAGTTTAGGTTCTCCTTTGCAATTGCCTCAGTCACGCTCCAGTCATGGTATCATGAACTAGACACCGGTTGTACCACCTGTTGCTTTGGTAAGAACATTTGTAAGAGCGTGGTAAGACGCTTGAGAGTGAGTGATTCCACCTTCCACCCCCTAGTTAGTTGATAGGAATAATACTATTGTGTTGTCTTTTGTCTTCTACTAACAATGATAGGTTCGCAACTTGAAGCTATGGATGGAAAGTAGTGTATTCCGAGAAACGAGTTTAACAACACACTAAATGGCATCAATGCAAACATCGCAAAGATCGGTCAAGACAACGAACATAGATTGGAGAGAATAGAGCGAAGCATTGCCAATCTTCTTACAAGGATGGAGAACTTTGAGAGATAATTGCCTCTCAATGGGGCTCAAAGATTGGAGGAGCCTGAAGAATCTGTCGTGGAGATGATGTGGATGGAGAAGACCGCGACGCCTTCGCTGCTCTCGCCGCTGCACAAGATGTATGACAACAACGTTGCCGGAATCACAATCGTCATGGTATGGGAGTTAATGATTTTAATCAGTGCAATGGTCGTGGTTATGATGATCCTTTTTCTAAAGTTAAATTTACCATACCGTCTTTTTCTGGTACATATGATGCTGAAATTTATTTAGATTGGGAAATGAATGTTGAACAAAAATTTAACTCCCATTTAGATCCTGAAGTACATAGAGTCATACAAGCTACTAGTGAGTTCAAAGATTGTGCTATCATTTGGTGGAATGAAGTAGTAAATTCTGGCCTACAACCTAATACATCGGATAGTTTAAAGCGAGCTAGGTGCAGTAGATTTATTCCTCCTTATAAATGTGATTTACGTAAGAAATTGCAATGCTTGAATCAAGGTAATAGATCTATAGAGGAGTACTATCAAGAGCTACAAATAGGCATGTTGCGTTGTGATGTATTTGAGGATGAAGAAGATAAGATGGCTCATTTTTATGAGGGTTTACTATTGGAAATATGCTCTAGAGGCAATCATAGAGATGATTATATTTCCATAAATGTTCATAAACTATGAGATTGTTCTTTGAATAACATCATGGATATTGATTAACAAGTATGTGACTTGTTTGTGAAACTCTATCTTCGTCTTCATGATCTTCATTCTAAAAGGGGTCCCTAGTCGATAATCATATGAGGACACATATGAGTAGACTAACATATGTATTTGTCGATGACCATGTTTCACGGGTCATAGATATATAGATATCAAACCAATAATATGGACACATGTTAGAGAATATGGTGTTGGACATCGACCCACTATGAGACACTTCGAGAACGTTGTTTTATTTCATGTCAACAGTTCATCTCATATACGATGTGTATGCTATATCGTTCAACTTGAGATTATCGCATGTTCTCAAGATGTGTAATTGCTTACTTAGGGGTCGTCAAACGCTACTCCATAACTGGGTAGTTATAAAGATAGCTTTCGGGTTTCTCATGAAACATGCTGCGAAGCTTGGTCGATTAAGATAGGATTTGCCCCTCCATAAAATAGGAGAGATATCTTTAGTCCTCTTGAGTGGTCGGATTCCGGAAACGCATGGCTATACTACTCGAGTAAAGAGTTACTCGATGTATTCAAGGAATCTGAGTCACGGCATCAAGATAGAGTGGTTGAGCCATCCAAATAAGGATGACAACAACTCGCCTTCGGTTTGACCGATATTGTGAGGCAAAAGGAAATACATATAGGACATTGTTGAGCTTCATCCGATCTTTACATGTACTCGAGAGTCAGTAAGTCCTGCTAGGGGCCGCTATCGACTATTGGTTAAATGCTCGATATTCGAGTAGGAGTACTTGATGATCGAGTAGTTGTACCTAATGGTCGAGTAGTAGTACTCAACGATCGATAGGGGTACTCCAGTCATGTCCGAGTGCATGTGAACCTATAGAATTCGCATGCGGCAAGAAATCAGTAACCAATTCGGATAGGGATCCGAGTTGTGATGGGCTTAGAGTTCCTAATGGACTTCAATGGTTGAAACCCGTTATGAGACGTCTATATAAAGGGAGGAGGTGGGGGCTTTGCGATGAGAGATATACACGAAGAAACATATTAGGAATTCAGAATTCCTGGAACCCTAGCCGCCACATGTGGATCTTGGAGGCGTTGCTGCAAAGCTTCAACGCTAGGATGATCCGCAACCTACAACAGCCACAAGGAACTGTCGGGGAGGCGTGAGGCTAGTATGACTACATCTGCACCACCGCGCTACATCGACTCTACTTTCGCTATAGGTCTGCGTGTCTAGTGGTAATTCTATGATCTATAACTTGAAGTGGTTCTTTGGTTGCGCGGTAGAAAATTTTGTTTTTCGCTAGAGTAACCTACGCGTTCCCTAGCATTTACGACATGAAATTCAGGACTTGCTATCAATAGATTATTTCAACTTGCTATATTGGCAAAAAAAGAATTGTAGGAAAGACAACAAAGGTCAAGAAGCAACTTCGGTAGTACATCTACACCAAAATCGACGCCGGGGCAAGCTAAATCAACCCCACCTTCTGCTAATCGGCCTGCTGTCCCCTCCATGAGTAGGCCGCATTGAGTAGCACTGCCACTACCGTCACGTGCACCCGAGTTGAGTAAATCTACTACTGCGTAGGCACCAACGAAGAGCTCTTCATCAGTTGCTTCCACGGGTCATACGACTGGCATTGTGTGCCATCGTTGCAAGGGAATGGACCATATCATGAAGGATTGCCCAAGTCAACGAGCGTACATCACCACAGAAGAAGGTGGGTAAATTAGTGCTAGTGATGTTGAGATGAATATGCTCTTGTAGCTAACCTTGCAGATAATGAAGATGACCATGACACAGACATCGAGGGTGAGGAGATTTTAGGGACCGCTTCCACAGAGAATTACAGGACAATAATTGTGCAGCGAGTGTTGAGCGCTTAAATGGAGCCAAAGGAGAAGATACAACACCACAATTGTTTCAAATTTATCTCATCGTCTAGGACCGCCGTGTTCGAGTCATAATTGATGATGGGAGCTACAATAACTTGGTGAGTTCAGATCTGGTCATCAAGCATGTTCTCTTTTATTAGGGCATCCATGGGAATTTGATACTGATGCAACTCATCATCGTAGAAGTAATAAATACACTCTTATGCACAAAGGAAAGAAATTCACTTTGCTTCCTATGACACCTACTGAAATTGTGCAATGTGATAAAGAGAGAGCTAAAAATGAGAATAAAAAGAGTGCACAATCTAAAAATTAGCATGTAGCTAAGAACGTTTTCCCACATAAGATAAACAAGAAAGCATCGAGTTCTAAGTCCGAGGGAATTACATTAAAAGGTGTTGTTTTGCTTGCTACAAAATCTGATCTTGCTGAAATTAATGAGAATGATGCACCATGCTATGCTTTAATGTGCAAAGAGGCTTTATTTTCACTTAATGATATTCCTAGCTCTTTGCCTCCTGCTGTAATTAACCTTCTGTAGGAGTATGAGGATGTATTTCCAGCTGAGTTACCCCCGGGGCTGCCACTTATTAGAGGTATTAACCACCAAATTGATTTGATCCTGGGAGCGACTTTGCCAAAGCATCCTGCGTATGGGACCAATCTAGAGGAGACTAAGAAAATTCAGTGACATGTCCAAGAGCTTTTGGACCGAGGGTACTGTTTGCACCAAAATTCGGCAAGTTTATGCAAATTAGGCAATAAAATTAAAGATACGGAAACTAACGGAAGATTGGAAAGAATCAAGATATTTAGTAATACGCAAGATTTTTAAGGAAACAATGCGTCAAGATAAGGCCGATCTGGATACGGACTCAAGCGTGTTGTAGTAGGACACGATCGGCCGAAGGGTATAAAAGAAGGGCCAAAGCAAGCTGCAGAGAATCATCAACACAATACAATCAACCAGCTTCTACTTTTCATCTTTTTCCTGTCGACTAGGAGTAGTTCTTGTAATTTAGCCTTTGTAATCGATTTTGATCAATAAAGTTGCGCATCGCCGATTGTTGATCTTCGTCAATTACACCCCAGGTTCAATTTATTACGATTTTGTTGCGCATCGCCTTCTTGAAATCGATCTACCTTTACCCTCTAATTAGCCTTAATCGGCTAATTAGATTTATCTGATACTTTAATCTTGATCGGCTTGTGATTAAGTTTAAGCCGATTGATATTGACGATCGGCTTGGAGTAAATTTTATTGTTTTTACCTTGTCGATTCGAGTCAAATCGGTAGCACGCTCTGAGCAGTGTTAAATGCGGTGTCTTTGTTGTCGAAACCCTACCTCAAGTTTTGGCGCCAACACACTTTGGCACACCCGATGGGACACGCAATGTCTTCATCGGGAAGTCGATTCCACCATCGGATCTCAACTCGAAGCTATAATCGTCCCAACAATGGGCGATTTATCCGCGAACAGCGCCAAGAAATTGAAGCTCGGAAGGCTGCTACCGGAAGAGATGATGCTAAGTTGCTATCGAGAAGACAAGGCGTGGCGTCACTCAAAAATCCGCCTGCCGACGGTGAGCATACAGGTGATGCGGGTGTAACGAACAAATGGCCGATATCTACGCCCGGGCGAATTATCGGCTATGATTAATCGATCATGCATCACGCTTTAATAAACCAATCATCGGCTCTAGTGACAACACTTAAGCCGATGATAGCAAATAGCGTCAAATCTATAGCCCAGGAGTTAGCCTCGTCAGGAAGTCTGCTAGATCCATTACAAGCTCTGCCGAATTATCCTATTTTTTCAATACCACAGAACACGCAGGGCACTACGGTCGATCCTAAACCATCGGCTGTAACCTCACCTCCCACAATGATGCCCACACAACCCACGGTCATATTGCCTAGGGACCCTCGGTCAAGTGGGGTGAGTCATTACCATGCCTATACCGGCGCGCTAGGTTGGATCGTCAATCAATTTGCCGCCATCGGCTCCGTTCTACACCTTTCCCCAATCGGTTTCACAGCCGATTGGCTCCGAGAGATTCCCACAAGAATCTACCTTGCAAAGGAACCCAGGTCCACAGAGGGTAGTAACATACTCTGAGCCATTTGTTCGATCTTGGAAACTCAAACCGAGCATAATCGTAGCGATCGGTATGGTCGTATGCCGGCGACGACAAAGCACAATTGGCGGCAGAGCTTATGCTCGGCGAATGCCGATTATGACCGACATTATCAAGGGCCTGCTATGCCAATGGCCGATAATGCTAACTGGACCGATCAGATCTGTACCGTTTTGAGGGACCAATTTGGCATACAACCAAAAGGAAAAGTGGTCGGCTATACAAAGCCGTACCCTGATTACATTGATCGCATGCCTTACCCTCACAATTTCAGAGTCCCGGACTTTTCCAAATTCTCCGGGAATGATTCTATCACCACCCTGGAGCATGTCGGACGCTTTATCGCGCAATGCGGTGAAGCGGCCCAATCCGACGGGCTTAAAATTAGGTTGTTCCCATTGTCTTTATCTGGGGCAGCATTTACTTGGTTCACTTGTTTACCTCCGAATTCGGTCCATTTATGGAACGATTTGGAAAGCCGATTCCATGAACATTTCTTTTCAGGCAGTTTGGAGCTTAGAATTTCATATTTGAGTTCTGTGCGCCAAAAGTTTGGGGAATCGGTGACGGATTACATCAAGAGGTTTAGAAATTAGGAATCGGTGTTTTAGCGTTCGTTGCACGACAACCAACTTGCGATTTAGCATTTCAAGGTTTGATCCGCCGCTTAGGAGAAGTTTGGAGGCCAGAATTCACGACCTTAGCCACTTATTGCATCGCGTATCGGCTCAAGAAAGCCGATTCGCGATAACAAAGCATTCAAAGATAGATTAAAAATAGCAATAACAAGGAAAAGGATAAGGCCAAGGTCAATATGGTTGAATATTGTCCTAGTGATTCGTCGGACAACGAGGAAGCGAAAATAAACATAGCGAATGGGTAAAAGGATCCAAGAAATCCTTAGTACATTCTTGGCTTAAGCGATTAGGAACAAGTCGGAAGTTAAGTACTCTTTTGATGTTTCTAAGTGCGATCGTATTTTTGATTTATACGCAAGAAAAGATAATCACGATTGCGGAGGGACATGTGATACCATCGCTGATGAGATCAAAAAGCGCGGTATTGCAAGTGGCATCATTCTTATTCGCATAACACTAATGGCGCAATATCTTCCGTCAGCAGATCCGATGCGCTATTGAAGATGGTCGGTTGAAGTTTGCGATGAGTCGACCATGCGAGTTGATGTTGATCCGTTTCCTATCAACATGGTACGATGCTCGGCTAAAGGAAAAGAGCCGATGCAAGGCGAGCGAAAAAGGGTCGACAAGTCGACATACGATCAAGCCGGCGGCCAAACACTAAAGATTACCATCGGTTCCTTACAAATAGAAGCCGATCGAGATGGGAAAAATTCAAGGACCATTAAACCCAAGGGGAATCCCCAGGTGGGCAAATGGTACAAAGCAGAGAAGTCCCCATCAAGGCACCGCGAAAGGTTAGGTCAACGTTCTCACAATTAATGGAGAGTATGAAAGGATGAGCGGTCGACCACGGCATCATACCCGCCGGTCGGATAATTTGTACCGTACAGAGAACGTGGAGTGGGCACATAGAAGGTGTCCCTTTTGGTAGTTTTGCTGGGAGAGAGGAGTAGCGTTGCCATCACCGTATACCTGTCCGATGGAACATTATCCCCGAGACGGTTGGCCAATGCAATCGGCGGTAGGCTATCTTGGCCAATCGAGAGCAAGGCGAAGTCACGAAGGCGGTTCATGAAAGAATATCTAAACCGAATCAAGAACCAAGCCAAGCCAAGACACGCAAGCCAGTTCTAATCAAGAAGACTTGGTTGGTCAAATCGAAAGCGGTGGAACCTAAACCTGTGTGGTGCCCATCGGGCTGAGCCGATCTAGCAACAGCGACTTGAGAGACTAAGGGCGCAAGAAATTCGTGAAGCCGATCTTTGAGAGAGAGAGCGAAGTATTTAATAAACCGTCCAATCAAATCGTCAAGAAAGAGTGAAGAAGAAAAGAACAAGCGAAGAAGATTTGAATCGGTGATGACTAGATTCTCCATGATTCGGGATGGCACGCCTCAATGGATATTAACATGGTGTTCACGTTACAGTTGAGTTCAAAGTCGAACTAAATCGGCCAAAGAGGCATTGCTCGATTGTGCTCAAGGCGTGCGAGCGCCGTCTTTGAAAACCCAAAGGCGATCATCGGCATCTGAAACCATTGTATCGAAAGGATATATAAATGGCAAGCCGATATCAAGAATCTTTGGTAGACGGAGGCGCCACAGTGAATCTAATGCCATACACAACTTGCAAAAAGCTGGGTAAGTCTGATGAAGACTTAATCAAAACTAACATGGTTCTGAATGACTTCACAGGTGACCCTACAGAAGCAAAAGGTGTCATGGTCACAGAGCTGACTGTCGGTAGCAAGACTTTGCCGACAACATTCTTTGTAATTGATGCCAAAGGAAACTACAGTGTGCTGCTCGGACGGGATTGGATTCATGCAAACTGTTGTATCCCATCGACCATGCATCAAGCACTTGTTCAATGGAATGGAGAAGAGGTTGAGGTCGTTCTGACCGATACATCGGCTCATATTATCATGGCTAGCTCCGTCGCGAATTGGCAACACGAAGAAGCCGGTGCATATCGGGCAAGGTCTTTGGACGTGCGCGATTTCATCTGTGTGAGCAAGTCGGGACTCATGCCGATCGAGTGTCAAGCGGGCACTTTTGATCGAGCAAATGAAGTATTACGCCGATGGGGACAAGAAAAACATTGAAGACACTACGAGGACAAAATGCAAAGCTATCGGCAAATAACAGATAGCTACGAAGCCATAGAAGACTTTGAAGAAATTGAAAAGTTAGGTCAAGGGTTCACATCCACCGACTTGCTTGAAGAAGTCGATATAGGTGGCGGTGATAGAAAAAGACCAACTTTCGTTAGTGCAAATCTAGATGTAAAGTACACGAAAAACTAATAAAAATACTTAGAAATTATAAGGATTGTTTAGCTTGGGAGTATCATGAGATGCCCGGATTAAGCCGTCAAGCGGTGGAACATCGGCTACCAATAAAATCGGGCTATCGGTCGTTTAAACAAAGACATCGAGCGTTTTAATCCAGCCTTGTACCAAGTCATAAAAGAAGAGATAGAACATTGTTGGAAGCAAAGTTTATCGGGCCTTGCCGTCTGTTGAATGGGTTTCCAACATCGTTCGATCATGAAAAAATGGAAAACTTTGAGTATCGTCGACTTTAGAGATTTGAACAAGGCGGCGCTAAAAGCGAATACCCTATGCCAATAGC
This sequence comes from Otatea glauca, assembly GCA_036346275.1. Classification (NCBI taxonomy): domain Eukaryota; kingdom Viridiplantae; phylum Streptophyta; class Magnoliopsida; order Poales; family Poaceae; genus Otatea; species Otatea glauca. The sequence goes on along the minus strand of JAYEVK010000423.1, from coordinate 75,822 downwards.
CGATATGCTTATCGATGCTGCATCAGGAAACAAGATCATAAGCTTTCTGGATGGTAATGCCGGGTATAACCAGATACTCATGGTAGAAGCCGATATACCAAAGACAGCCTTCAGATGTCCCGGTGCGATAGGGTTATTCGAGTAGACAGTAATGACTTTAGGCTTGAAAAACGCTGGAGCAATGTATCAGCGGGCAATGAATCTGATCTTTCACGACTTAATCGGCCACATTGTCGAAATTTATATTGATGATGTAGTGGTAAAATCTGCCGAAGATTTCCAACATCTGGCCGACTTAGAGAGGGTGTTCAAAAACATAAGATCGCACGGTTTGAAGATGAATCCTTATAAGTGTGCGTTCGGTGTGTCGGCGGGACAATTTTTAGGCTTTATGGTACATGAAAGAGGAATCGAAGTCAGCCAAACAAGGGTCAAGGCCATAGCCAATACTAAGCGCAAACATGTAAGCGAATTACAAAAGTTGATCGGCAAAATTAACTACCTCCGTCGGTTCATCTCGAACCTCTCGGTAGGATTCGTGCTTTCACTCCATTCTTTGAAGTTAAAAGAAAGCGAGGAATTTATATGGGGAGCCGATCGTGACTTTTGATGAAGTAAAAAGGTATTTATCCAACCCTCCATTCCTGGCTGCACTTCAAAAGGGTATTCCATTCAGATTATATGTCTCGTCCGAAGAAGATACTATTGGAGCTGTTTTGGCACAAGAGGTACATGGTAAAGAGAGGGTTATCTTTTATTTAAGCCGACGGTTCTTTGGGCCTTGAAGTCAGTACCCTTTTATCGAGAAACTATGTTTATCCTTGTACTTCTCATGCACAAAACTAAGGCACTACATACTAGCATCAGCTTGTAAGGTCATCTGCAAAACCGATGTTATAAAATATATATTGTCAGCTCCAATTCTGCGAGGTCGACTTGGCAAATGGGCTTATGCCTCGGTCGAGTTCGACTTATCATATGAATCAGCCAAAGCAGTCAAAGGACAAGTCCTAGCCGATTTTATAACAGGACATGACACAGCAACAAACTTAGTCTTGGTCTCACCATGGCAATTGTTCTTTGATGGATCAGTATGTGGGGAAGGAGATGGTATCGGTATTGTACTCACCTCACCTAGAGGACATAGCTTTGAATTTGCATTCCGGCTAAATAGCCGATGCTCAAACAACCAGGACGAGTACGAAGCATTACTCAAAGGCTTACAGTTGTTGGAAAATATTGGAGTGAGCACTGTTGAGGCATATGGTGATTCACTATTAGTAGTCTGACAAATAAAGGAGAATACCAATGTCGAGATGAAGTGCTATGGAAATACGGAACAATGCCTAGAAATCATCGGCTCTTTTGCATCATTTTCTATCGGTCATGTTCCTCGAGAATTGAGCGATAGAGCTAATACTTTAGCTCAACAAGCATCTGGGTATAAAGATGTTGGCGAAGTCGAAACCGAACCGGTAGACAAAGCAATTATGTGCACGGGTATTGCCGACTGGAGAACACAGATAAAAGACTATCTAGTCGATCCATCTAAACCGACGGAACGAAGGATACGGCAACAAGCGTTGAAGTATGTTGTTATGGACAATATACTGTATTATCGGACTATGGAAGGCTTGTTGTTAAGATGTTTAGAAATTTGAAGAAGCGCGAGTGGCGATGGGTGAGGTGCATGAAGGTATTTGTGGTTCTCATCAATCGGCACATAAGATGAAATGGATGCTCAGACGGACGAGTTATTTTGGCCGACAATGCTAGAGGATTGTTTCAAATATTATAAAGGATGTCGGGCGTGTCAAAAGTTTGGCAACATCCAACTAGAACCAGCATCGACGTTACATCCGATTATCAAACCTTGGCCGTTCAGGGGTTGGGGAATAGATATAATCGGCCAAATATTTCTTGCCTCGAGTAAAGGCCATAGATTTATTTTGGCCGCAACCGATTATTTTTCAAAGTGGGTCGAAGCTATACCACTTAAAAAGTGACCAAAGTTGAGGCGATTAGTTTTGTGAATGAACATATCGTCCATCGGTTCGGAATACCACAAACAATCACGACCGATCAAGGTACGGTATTCATGTCTAATGAGTTTCAAGGTTACGCCACGAATCTAGGGATCAAATTGTTAAACTCTTCGCCATATTACGCTAAGGCTAATGGACAGGCCGAGTCGTCTAATAAAACACTAATCAGATTGATCAAAAGAAAAATTGATGAGAAGCCAAGAAATTGGCATTCGACTCTATCGAGTCACTTTGGGCTTATCGGCTTGTCTTATCACGGGCGACAAAACTTTCACCTTACCAATTGGTGTATGGACAAGAAGTCGTTTTACCCGTGGAGATTAACATTGAGTCTATCTGAATAGCGGACAAAATGGTTTGTCGGCTCAAGATTACAATGATTTAATGGTCGATGACTTGGATGAATTAGCGGAATTACGATTGTCTCGCTTGATCGGCTTAAGAAGAATAAGATCAGAGTTGCAAGAGCATATAGTAAAAAAGTTATGCCTAAGTCTTTTGATCTAGCCGATTTGGTATGGAAAACAATATTGCCTATTGGCTCGAAAGATAACCGATTTGGAAAATGGTCACCTACGTGGGAAGGGCCATATAAAATTAATCGGCTAGTCGTGAAACTTCGTACTTGCTAGAAACGTTAGAAGGGTATGTGTTGCCTAAAGCAATTAATGGGAAATACTTAAAGAAATACTACCCTAGTGTTTGGATTGGAGCCTAGCCGATTGAATATATGTTGAGCCAAGATTAACACGATGTTGTTAATCGGCTGAAAAGATTGCAAATTCTGGAAATATAAGTAAAATACGAATTGGTTAAATAGCTGATCGTAAACATGGCAAAATTACAAAGCATTCGTATTTAGAAGTTTTGGGACAACTACTCAAATATTACATCTAGGAATATTCGGAGTCGGAGACATTCAGAGTCGTGCCCCTAAAGTCGACAGTGCTCCAGCTGCCTTGGCGATTGTTTCTTGTACCTCATCCAAGATCTTGTCATCTTCTGCTGCGTTGCCTGGGATGGGTATAAGTTTGGCGATTGCTCCTTGAAGGTCGCCACGGTGATGCTATTTCTATCTTACGCTCCTTGGCGGCCGATGATGTTTTTTCAAAGGAATCTTGACCTTGGCGATGAGCTTCACCGTCTTGACAGTTCATCTTCAAGAAATTTCTTAGTGGTTTCCGACTTTTGAAGAGAAGATTTGGTAACTTTGGAGAATCCATAGTGGCATCAAACTTTTCTTTTTCACCTTTGTCTCCGCAACCATTTTGTCAAGGATTCTCTGGTGGCTTCTTGGGCTCTCTTTTCTTCCTTTCTTGTTTGCCTCCACGGTGTCTTTTCTCATCCAAATGGCATACCTCAAGCGGTCGACCATAGCGGCTGGTGGTAAATCGGCCTCAATCTGCAGCCATAAGCGTCCGAATCGGTGATTATTGTTTAAAATCTCCGATTGCGGCCTTGACACTAAATCAAATAGCTTGTTGAGGCAGTCTTGCATGCCAGGAGCCGATGAAACCGCAGCCGACGCGTCTTTTGAGACCGCGATGATGTTTTGAATTGCAGAGATGTAATCGTCGGCTGCAAAAATCTCTAGATCATCTAAGTCGGATAAATTGAAGCCGAGAAGGTTGGATAGGTCAGAAGTCTCCGGAGCAGCAGCGGTTGTTGACACTGGTATCGGCTCTTTGGCCGATATATCTGGCAGGTTTGATAAAATATTGGCCACTTGTGCTGATGCGGTAGGCTGGAAGAAAGAATATAATGAGACCGATGGACTAAATCGAGATTTGCAAATTTTTAAAAATAAAAAAAACCTGAGCAGTAGCTGATTCGTGAGGTGAACTTTCGCCACTTTGTTCCTGTGGTTTAGAGTATTTCTTCTTGGCAGGAACTTTAGTGGACTTCGGCTTCTTCTTTTCTAAATAACCATCGGCTGAAAGTCAGTTAATGAGAAGAATGGAAAAGAACAAAAGATGATTGAGCATAACTTACTTGGTTGCTGTTGCCTTTCTAAATCGGATAAAGATGGGCTTTGAATGCCCAAGGAACCAGAAGTATAGCCAGTAAGTGCAGTTGCCTTATGTGGTCGTTTTTCTTTGCTAGTTGCAGGAGCATCGATCGGTTTCTTGCCGGCAGCTTTAGTCTGCAAAGAAAAGAAGACAGCCAATGAGATAAATTCATATGGGCTATGATAAAGAAAAGCTAAATCGACTAATACCTCGCTAGTAATATTTACGAGACTCGTATTATCATATCCGGAGCTCGATTCGTCACTTAAACTGTTATCAGAAGATACCACCGGCTCAGGAAGGTCTGGGAAGAGGGCATCAATAATAGCCGATGGGGTACGATCTAGGAGAAGTGCATCCGCAATTGAAGACCACCATGCGGAGAATCGGCTGGATCGACGATTGTTCAAGACGAAATGTGGCAAAGATTTGACCTGCATGTCATCGGCTATCTCCAAGACCATATTGGCTGCAGCTAAAGATCGTACTCTAGTTCTAGGCTGAACCAAATCAAGAAGTGGGATACTAGGAATCACTTGGCCGAAACCCAGTTGTCGGGACCCGGATTTGCAAATCCGAAACCCTCTGTGTATACTGCACTAGTCCAGGATCACGCTAGTGCACACAGTGGAAACATAGATGAAATACCATTCCATACAACGAATTAATTAAGAAGAAGCAAATTATTATTAAATAAAGCAAACGACCTTATGATCAATGTTTACACCATTGTGCCTTAAGGGCTTAAGAAACAAATACTATTGCAGCGGAAAAGATAACTTGAACCATTCGACATGCCACAGGCAATCGTCTGGGGAACGCCTTCCTAATCCACGTAGTCTTCATAGAATTCCTCTTCATAAGATTCATTATCTCCTTGACAAGAATCGATCAACAAGGGCATAAAGCCGTGAGTACAAAGGTACTCGACAAGCCGTAGGGAATTGATGCAATATATTTATATGCGGCTTGACAAGGATGGCTATATAGTTTATTTTGCGAAAGCAATAACTTGAATTGAAATACAATAAATAGATTGAAAGCATTTTTATGAAAACATAAATAAATAACTGATAGATCAATGATAGACAACAAAACAACAGTGAACTCCCCGTTCACATCCCAACAATTCCACATTCCACTTTTCATGAAACACTCTATACCCCATGTGAAATTCCCGGGCTTTGTCCATGACCGCGGACGCGGCTATTCGAATAGTTTTACACTCTGCAGAGGTTGTACAACTTTACCCACAAGACATGAACATCTCTTTGTGCAAACGTTACTAACACACTTCCTTTGGTGTGTCGCAGAGATATCATGACAGCCTTTACAATGCATTGTCTAAACTTCGATCGCCGCTAAGGTTTCGCCCATTAGGGCCCCTCTTGCGCCTTGCGAATCTACCCGTCCATCCGGAACCCACACCACCATTGGCGTACTCAAGACTAGACATTACAAATTAATCACTAGGTCTGTCCCATTCGGACATGTGGTAGTACGATTAGACCCAGTTCAATGGCGCACAAGATTAAGTCCTTAAGTTGTCTCAGGCAAGACATCCACATCCCAACGTGCTAGAAAGCACCCCCTTTACTGCACGATCACTTGCCCGAGGGAAAACAATTCGTTCAACCAAGACCAATGGCAAACCCGCCATGGTACAACAAATTTTACAACGATGGCTAACGGCCACGATTCAATATCTCATTAAGTCAAGATTAACATTATTCAACATGTGACATGAATCCCAACGTATATGTAAGCATGTCTAAGCATAGCTACGATAACCCAATGTTGGTATTATGATTATGTCCAACTAGTAATGTCCCAACCTAGGTTTAACAATGGATACATGGCATACAACGAATCAAGGTGGCATAATGTCAACCAGGCATACATCTACTCCCATTAAATAAACATTGATACGTAAATAGCATGCAAGTGTATAAAATAAATTACTTTGCAAACATAGGATCAATATGATCAAAGGTTACGACTTGCCTTGCTGATCTAGTGCTGAATCTTGGTCTTCGAAGTCTTCGTTTGCTCCCTCGGAATTAGCGTCTACCGGAAAAGAAAACGATGAAACCAAATAAATACAAAACAGAGACTCAAACAAGCTCAAAACTGAAAATAAATGGCTCTGGAAGATAGATCTTGATTTTAGAAAATTTTAGAAACTTGAATCGCCTCAATCGGAGTTCGTATGAGCGAGAACGGGCCTCCGAAAGATTAAATTCAGAGAAAATACAGAAAATCAGAAAATCAGAATTTTTGGATTTATTTTTGTACTGAAAAAGGAATTTATTGCGCAACGCGACGTCGTCGGCTTTACGGTGGACTGGGTCCACGCGCGCTCGAGCGACAAGGAGAGGGGAAAAAGAGGCGGCGCAGAGAGGATCTCGGGGCGCGCGCGGCGCTTTAAATAGCGACCTCGGAGGTCGTGTCCGACCACGGACTCCAAGGCGTCTGCGCGCGAGGACTCGGCGGCGGCGGCGGCGGCGGTTAGGGTTTCTGGCGCTGGCGACGGCGCGATCGGGACCGCCACGCGTCAGCGATCGGACGGCAGATCTTGCTATTTGGGCCACTGGGGCGCCAGGCGAACAACGGTCAGGGGCGAGGTGGGGTGAAGCGGGCGAGAAGCGGGCTGGGCCAAGAATCAGCCCGAGAAGGTTTTCGAAAATAAAATCATTTTTCGATTTTAAATAATTCCAGGAATCCGAATAAAACCAAATAAATTCAAATAAATATCAAATAAATTCAGAAAAATCCCCAAAAATACAGAAAAATTCCTTGGAGCACAAGGAACCCAACTAAAACTGAAATTCTTGATTTTGAAGAATAGTTTAGCCAAATTAAATCCTTTTATTATTTAGAAATTCAAATTAAGCTGGAGTTAATTCAAGAAAATGCAAATGGTTAAATTTTGAATCCCAACATTCCAAAACTCAAATTTTGGGATGTTACACCAGTTGTCTGGCAAAGATGGAAGGATGATAAAATTCATAAGAAGGCTGAAAGGTATGGTTCCTTGTATTGAAGCCGACATGCAAGATACTAGGAGAGATAAAAATTTTAAAGAAATCCAGTCGATTGGGCATTTGAACTATCGAAATCCAAATGAAGAAATGATGGCCATTCAAAATCAATTTGCCGGTATAATCAAGAAGTCTTGTTGGCTAAAATCATTACTATCAAGTTCGGAAAAAGATAAATATTTTTCAAGCCGATGGAGATATCTTCTTCTTGCGAGCACATTATATATATTTCGCCATAAGATCGGCTAGCTCAATTCAGTGCTGCATTTTACGTGTATCTTCGCGAGGAAATCTTTGAGTCGTCGATGGATCGATCTGAAAGATCGGCTAAATAAACAATACAACCATATCTGGATGAACCAGAGAGGACCACCTACATTGCCAACGCAAAATTTGGCAAAACCAGTGAAAAGCCGACTCCTAATCACATGCATCATTTGACAAACTGCCCCAAGGAACATTTTTCCCAATGCTAGCCGACGGCCCTCTACCAATCGCTCTGCCATTAACAGATACACTTGTGTTGGTCCAAAAGAAGCACCACAAAACAAGAATCGGTCTAACCACAAGTTCAGAAAAGCAACATGTTCTTCATCTGATACCGGCCCATTCACTTTATTATTGTTGTTAATATATTTGCGCCAACCTTCTCCTTTGGATTGAATAAACTTGTATTTCGGTTTGCCACTAAAGGCCGATATCTGCTCACCATCTGGCCTAAGGCAGCACAATTGGGCTATGTCCATGAGGGTCGGGCGATGGGACGATATGGAACAAGAAGGCATTGAAGGTCTCCGACCGAAATAGCGGTAGTGGCCACTAAGGGCTCATTGGCTTGGATCGGCTAATGAGAGAGGAATACACTCTGCTATACCCATCTTTTCCCATTCCCCTCTTTTTTGAGCAGCCACACGAATATACCAAGATCTCCATCCCTTTAGCGCTGTCGGCCATGCCCTGAAACTTTTTTCCCAGGTCTCTATGTTGAATGCAGTAGCCGAAAAAGGAAGACGGGGAATATCCTGGCTAATAACCGTACTGGCATCTAGATTCCCTATCGGACCAAGGAAATATTGATCTTTACTGTTAGGGATCGGAATGAGTATGTAACATCCCAAAATTTGGCTTTATTTAAGTTTTTATTGCTTAAATGTGCATTTGTGATTTTCTGGAATTTATTTGGATTTTTCTGGAATTATTTGAATTAATTTGAAATCAAGTTTATTGCCTTTTATTCAAATCTATTTAAATCTATGCAAAGTTAAAATAAAGTTTTGCCAAAAATATTTTATTTGAGTCCAGATTGTCTCAAAGTATTTTTGAGATTTTTCTTGGATTTTTCCTATTAGTTTTATCGCTTAAAATAAATAAAATGAATTTCTGGAATTATTTAAAATGGGAAATCCTTTTGAAAATCAGTGAATGTTGTTGGGCTCGGCCCATACACTATCTGGCGTCTTGCCCAGTGTAATGCGCCCGGTTAGCCCATGTCTCCAGAAGGAATCGTGCCGAGCCGTTGGATCATGATCGTATGGCTTGCGTCTTGCCACGTCGCCAAGGGTGCCTAAGCCGTAGGATTGTGATCGCGTGGTCAGTGTGGAACGTGTCTTCTCGTAACCCTAACCGATCGCAGCCGTTGATTCAAGCGAAGGCCCAGATTGGATCACGTTCGGGAAATCTGGTGCGTCCGTTGCACCACGTGGACGGTCGCCATGCGTCGTCTCCGAGCAGGACTCGGGCGCCGCCGCCGTATCCGAGAAGGACTCCGCCGCCGCGTCGGTTAGGATCCCAGGCGCCGTGCGCGGCTATCGAGGCTATTTAAGGGGGTCCGTAGCCTTCCCAAGAATCCTCATCGTGCGCCGCATCTTTTGGTCGGAGGGGTTTCGCGAGAATCATCGTGGAGTGCGCCCGGGAGCTCGTCGGAGTTGAAGCTCTGCAGCCACCGCGGTTTTTGCTCGAGTTCATCGCCGGTTCGTCGGTTTTCGGCGTTTTGGTCCCAGATCCGAACTCGTCGAGGTGTGCCGCAGCGATTACTTCACTTCTTCACGTCGGGAACGCGCCGGAACGCCATCGCCAAGGTTTCTTCTTTGTCTCCGGTGGATTGCCTCGCCGCTGCTTCGCCATTGTCGTCGGGTAAGCTTTGGACCGTCCGATCTGTAGCGGAGGGTTGAGGTTCCGCCACGTTGCGCGCGGTCACTAGCCGTCCGATCGGATTCATGCGCTCTGGATCGCGCCGTCGCCGCAGCCAATCTGGCCGTGCCGCGTGTCGGGCGCAAGCGCCGAAGCGTCGTGGACCGGGTCTGCGATGGACTAGAGGAGGTCTCGTGGACTCAGTCTATGCGCCGGAATACGTGGCAGCGTCTGATTGGCTGGCGCCAGGGCTGACGTCAGCGTGATGTCTTGCTGACGTCATAAATCGCTTTTTCAGAATAAAAATAAATCTGTTAATTCTGAATTTCTGATTTTCTGATTTCTGTATTTATTTTAAAGTTCAAAAGGCTATATCTTTTGCATCGTAACTCGGATTTGTGTGATTCCAGTTTCTAAAAATTTGTAAAATTGAGATCTATTGAATGGTGAATTTTATTTGATTTTTGGAGTTCATTTTCTCTCTGTTTTGTTATTTATTTGCTTTTCTTCTTCGGTACGCGTAGACGTTGAATTGTGCGACGCTTCGGAGGAAGATCCAGCAACTCAAGAGCAAGTTTCAGATCAAGATCAGGACCTATTCCATGGCAAGTTGTGCTTTGATCATGTTGAACCCATGTTTATAAAATTGCTATGTCTAATTTACCCTATTGCATATATTTCAAATATACAACTGTTTTAAATTAGATTGGGTTTAGCTAATATACCAGATTGATCTACACCCTACCTTGTCATTGTATGCCATGATCCATTGTCACCCTAGATTGGTTAAATATAGTTGGTTAACAATTATAATCAACATTGGAGGATTAGTTCGTATTAGTTGCTTAGCCTTGCCACGTCATCACATGTGTCAGAATCATTGATAATTAATCTTGATTAATGGAATATGGAACAATGTTATGAACTTGTGTGTCATGTGGAATCACACGATGAGATCGAGTTGTTGTGGCGAGTCATGTCACGCGACGATGTTGAATTGTTGATGGCACGTGGTGCTTGGTAATCAACTGGGTGACAATAACATAGATTGAGGCAAGTGACAAGGGGCGAGGATGCCAAGGTGGGCCCGATGGGCAGAGGGTATGTGGATGTCTTGCCTTGATCACTCTAAGGACTTAACCTTGCAAGCCTTTGACCTGAGTCTATCGTGCAACCACATGTCTGGTATGGGCCAGCCTAGCTGATTAATTTGCAATGTCTTAATTTTGGTATTATCGTGGTCGGTGTGAGTTCCTGAGTTATGGTGTAATTCACATGGCGCAAGAGGGGGGCCCTGGTTATGGTTTTCAGACCCACCAGTGTTGAAACCTTAGCGGGTAGTATCCGGTTAAGCGAGCATTGTAAAGGCTCATTATAATCACTCGCCTTGGTGGTGTTTGGTTGTATCGCGTGGGTAAAGTGCATAACCTCTGCAGAGTGTGAAACTATTCGGATAGCCGTGCTCATGGTATTGAGCAATGCTCGGAATTACAGATTAAGGGTTAGTTTAATTAATTGGACAACTTGGTTGGGATGGCGGAATGCCATATGGAAGATGGAATTTGACTTAGGATTGGAAACTTGGTTTACTTGAGAAATATCTGAATTTATTTACTATTGATATTTGTTTCTGACGCTTTACAATCTATTTATTGTATTTGTTCATAAATGCTGCTTATTGCAAAATAACCATGATAGCCTATCCATTGGAGTAAGCCTTGCATATAGATACATAGAATTGCATTCTGTGCACAACTTGTTGAGTGCTTAAGTACTCACCCTTGCCAAACAACAATAATCAACAGTTGAAGAATCTACACCTGTGTTGGAAGAGGAAGTCCAGGAAGACACGAGTCATTAGGGTCCGAGCCTTGTTGGTTGCCTGTGGTGAACTGATGAGCTATCTACGTTTTCTACTTTCCGCTGCATAATTATTTGTTTATATTTTCAGTCTTGCCCTACGTGGCTTAATAATGTAAGTTGGTCATGAGATCATACCTTTAGATATATCAATGAATGAACTATTATTCTATTATCGTTGAGTATGATGTGATATGTACTAATGTTGAGCTGTGTGCACTAGCGTTGATCCTGGGACTAGTGTGGTAAACACAGTGGGTTCGAATCAGTGGATTCGGGTCCTTCTGAGGTGGTATCGAGCATCTTGTTGTAGGTCTTGGCCCTAGATAGTGTGGAGGTGTCCTGTGTGAGTCCAAAATTATTTTCTAAAAGAAAATCTAAACTTGACTAATAAAACACTCTCGACTCATCTCATTCTCTACTTCTCGCCTTTGCTGAATTTACCCGTTTTACTTGCCTTTTCGGGAGGAGAACTTATTCAAAGTTCTTGTGGAGCAGATGTCGATCGTTCCGACCTTTGAGGAGTCAGCTGGTGGCTACGCCATGGAGCTGTGGAGGGTTCTTCAGACGCTAGGAGAGGCCTTGGAGGCAGTCGAGGACGAGTTGGAGCGCGTGACTCGAGGAGTTCAGGAGCCAGCTGAGGAGTCCGAGGAGGATCCAGAGGAGCGAGTGGGAGCCAGAGGGGAGCGCAGACCCTGTTGTTGCAGAGGACCCGAGTAGGTCATCGGGATAGGTTCGCTCCTATGCCACCTCCCACGCCCGTGTATGCGCTGGTCGACCTCACCAGGTGGTGGATGAGTGAGTGTCAGCCTTGGAGCTGTGTTGAGACTCGAGTGTGAGTCGCGTCTTTAAGTTAGTCTTTACCTTTTTAGTTGACGTTAAGGTTTCGTGTTTAGTTTGCTTCTTTGTAATGCTGAGTGTGCAGTATGTGTTGCAAAGCTTGTAGGCTTAAATAAGCGGCCATACCAAGAATAATAAAGAATTATTTCAGTTGGGTATAACCTATCTTCCCGCTTTAGAAAGTCTTACTACTTATCTATGCTACATCTACCTTTCCTAACCCAAGAGGCCATCATCAGATGGTGAATACTCGAGGAAACAACGGTGCTTCAGGAAGTGGACTATGCCAGAATGACAACACCAACGACGGGGGCAGCCCTCAACCACCGCCAGTGGACATGCAGAATCTGGGAGCATTTCTTGCAGCGCAGACTCAACTGATGCAGACTATGATGCAGCAGATGCAGCAGATGACCAACGCAGCAGCCAACAACAACAACCCTGTAGCTCAGAACAACCATGGTGGACCTCGATCTCATTCCAAGCTGTCAGATTTTATGAGGACTTGACCACCAACCTTCTCAGGAAATTTGAATCCTTTGGAAGCCGATGACTGGCTTAGAACTATGGAAAAGAAGCTGCACATCACGCAATGTGAAGGCAATGAGAAGGTGCTCTACGCCTCTCATCAACTTGAAGGAACCGCCGCAGAATGGTGGGAGAATTACTGTGCCACTCATGGAGCCCCACAAGAGATCACACGGGAGGAGTTTACTAATGCTTTTCGCGATATCATGTCCCGGAGGAATGATGGACCTTAAGAAGGAAGAGTTCAGGGCTTTGAAACAAGGAGGCCAACCAAAGGCGAGTACGAACAAGTTTACTCGGTTTGCTCGCTATGCCCTCAAGGCGTGCGACAGATAAAGCTAAGCGATCTCGTTTCATGAAGGGACTGAATTCAGATGCAGGGGGTGATCACCCACAATTTTCGGACTTTCAAGAACTAGTCAATAAGGCTTTGATCCTAGAAGATAAGCGCAAAGAGCTGGGAGAGAACCGTTAGCGCTTAATGACTAATCAGGGTGGGCGTCCAAACCATCTACGTTTGAGGATGTCACCACAACAATTTGCTAGATTCCAACCACCACCGTGAACAAGACATCAACCCTCGCACCTCGCCACGCCAATCGAACTTCCGGACACCAAAGACAAGGCAACAATGCACGTGAGGGAAGCGAATCTGCGGTGAAAAGATGCTATACCGCAATGAGCCAGGCACTTTTCTAATAGGTGTCCACAAAAGGGAGGCATTACGCCAGTTCGTTTCAACTTGGGAACAACACCTGCCAAGGCACCAACCTCAGGAGGAAATCGTGCGCCAGGTCAATGCGGAGCAACCCGCAATCAACAGTGCGCGGAAGGATCAACCACATCACCGCGGATGGAGCTCAGGAGGCTATAGACGTCGTACTGGGTAAGTTCCTGGTCAACTCAGTACCTGCTACAGTTTTGTTTGATTCTGGAGCTTCGCATTCGTTTGTTTCTCGAACTTTTGCAACCAAGAATGGATTTAAGGTGGTGAATCTTAAGTGTGTGCTCTTAGTCCAAGCCCCAGGATCTGAGCTTAGATCTAGCCTTGGGTGTTTGGGAGCTAAGTTGCTTATGGATGGGATAGAATTTCTAGCGAATCTTATCTTGGTAGATGCGCAATCCCTAGACGTCATCCTTGGAATGGATTGGCTATCTAAGCATAAGGCTGTTTTGGATTGTGGCCGAAGGATCATAACTTTGGAAGGCCCTAGTGGCAAGAAAGTAGAATTTCAAGCAACTGCAGTTCGTGATGGGCAGTTAGTGGTCAACAGCGTGAAAGCCATCAGCATGAAAGATGTGCGATGGTCGAGAATACCGGATGTGTTTCGGAAGATTTGCGGGATCGCCACGGATCGCGATATCGAGTTTGTCATTGAATTAGCACCAGGGACAGCACCGATATCAAAGAGACCATATCGGATGCCTACCGACGAGTTAGTGGAAATGAAGAAGCAGATTGAGGAACTGCAAGAGAAAGGTTTCATTAGACCTAGTTCATCACCATGGGGAGCCCCGGTTTTGTTTGTTCGTAAAAAGGACGGAAGTCTTAGAATGTGCATCGATTATCGTGCACTGAATGAAGAAATGATCAAGAATAAGTATCCATTGCCCAGGATCGATGACTTATTTGATCAGTTAAGAGGAGCTGGAGTTTTCTCCAAGATAGATCTTCGTTCGGGATACCATCAGTTGAAGATCCGAGCGGAGGATGTGCCTAAGACTGCGTTTTCTACGCGATATGGACATTATGAGTTCACAGTCATGTCATTTGGATTGACGAATGCCCCTGCATATTTCATGAACATGATGAATAAGGTTTTCATGGAATATTTGGATAAGTTTGTTATAGTCTTTATAGACGATATCTTGGTTTACTCGAAGACAGAGGAAGAGCATGCAAAACATCTGAGGATGGTTTTAGACAGGCTGCGAGAACATCAGCTATATGCTAAGTTTAGCAAGTGTGAATTTTGGAAGGAAAAGGTTGAATTTCTTGGTCATGTAATGACTACTAAAGGAGTTGCGATTGACCCGACAAAGTGGATGCGATGTTGCATTGGGAGCAACCAAGTCCATTACTCGGATCGGTAGTTTTACGGAATGGCGGGATATTACCGTCGGTTCATAGAAGGATTCTCGACAATTGCTAAACCCCTGACGCAGTTGTTGAAGAAGGAAAAGAAGTTTGCATGGACGCCAGAGTGCGAGAAAAGCTTTATGGAATTAAAGAAGCGTTTAACGACAGCCCCCGTATTAGTGTTACGAGATGTGCAGAATGGATTTGATATTTATTGCGATGCTTCAAAGCAAGGCTTGGGATGCATGTTAATGCAAGAAGGCAAAGTCGTTGCTTATGCGTCGAGATGATTAAGACCGCATGAAGTGAACTACCCAACGCATGATTTGGAGTTAGCGGTAGTAGTGCATGCTTTAAAGATATGGCGTCATTATCTCATAGGAAATAGATGTGAGATATATACAGCACCATAAGAGCACAAATACATATTCACTCAAGCGGATCTGAATATGAGGCAAATGAAGGTGGCTAGAGCTAATTAAGGATTATAATGTGGAATTCATTATCATCCGGAAAGGCCAATGTGGTAGCAGATGCTCTGAGTCGAAAGAGCCATAGCGTCAATACGCTAACAATGGAGGATCAACCAGAATTATGCAAGGAATTTCAGAAACTAAGGTTGGAAGTCGTTCCACAAGGAATGGTAGCTGCACTGGAAGTAAAGCCAACGCTGGAAGGTCATATTAGAGAAGGCCAGAAAGATGACGATAAAATTTCTAAGATTAAGGCTAAAAGGGAAGAAGGCCTAGCCGTAGATTTCACTCTGGATGAGCAAGGAACCATGTTTTTCAAAGGCCGAATTTGCGTGCCGAATAAAAAGGGACTGAAACAATTGATTCTTGAGGAAGCTCATGGTTCTAAGTACTCGATTCATCCAGGAAGTGCCAAGATGTACCAGGATTTGAAAGAGAGATTTTGGTGGCCTAACATGAAGCGTGAAGTAGCTGAGCATGTTGCTTTATGCGACGTATGTCAGAGGGTAAAAGCTATGCATCAAAGACCCACTGGTTTGTTGCAGCCATTGAAAATTCCGGAATGGAAGTGGGAGGAAATCGGAATGGACTTTATCACCGGTTTACCTAAAACTCAGAGAGGGTACGATTCCATTTGGGTTATTTTGGATCGTCTAACCAAGGTCGCCCATTTTATCCCAGTAAAGACCACTTACTCCGGAGATCGTTTAGCAGAGCTGTACATGTCGAGGATTGTATGTTTGCATGGAGTGCCCAAGAAGATTGTGTCGACAGAGGTACCCAATTTACCTCAAGGTTTTGGAACAAGTTGCATGAAGCAATGGGGACTCGTCTGAATTTTAGTCTGACATATCACCCGCAGAGACGGATGGTCGATGAAAAGAGTAAATCAGATTTTAGAGGATATGTTGAGAGCTTGTGCTTTAGCTTATGCTACATCTTGGGATAAAGTTTGCCATATCACGAATTCGATTACAATAACAGCTATCAAGCTAGCTGCAGATGTCACCATTTGAGGCGTTGTATGGGCGTGCTTGTCGTACTCCGTTAAATTGGAATGAAACAGAGAGCGTTTGGTTTTCGGGCCGATATCCTCGGGAAGCCGAAAGTCAAGTCGAATGATCGAGAAAGGTTGAAGATAGCACAGTCAAGATGTAAAAGCTACGCAGACAACCGTCGTCGAGATTTGAGTTTTGAACCGAAGATCATGTGTATCTCGTGGTTACCCTCTTAAGGGCGTTAAAAGATTTCACGTTAAAGGAAGCTCGCGCCAAGATATGTCGGTCCGTTCAAGATTACGAGCCGTCGAGGAGAGGTAGCTTATCGATTAGAGTTGCCTCGGTCATTGGCGGGAGTGCATGATGTATTCCATGTGTCGCACTTAAGAAGTGTCTCGAGTGCCATGAGCAAACCCGTTGGATGCAATAGAGCGGCAAGAAGATTTGACTTACAAAGAGCAACCGGTCGAATTTTGGATGTTATGGGCGCAAGACCGAAAACAAGTCTATTCGCTTTGCGAGTTCATGGAGCAATCATTCCAAAGTGAAGCCACTTGGGAGCGAGAAGAAGATTTGAAGTCAGAATTCCCGAATCTATTCTCTAGTTAGCCCTGAATCTCGGGTCGAGATTCTGTTAAGGGGGGAGGTTTGTAACATCCCAAAATTTGGCTTTATTTATGTTTTTATTGCTTAAATGTGCATTTGTGATTTTCTGGAATTTATTTGGATTTTTCTGGAATTATTTGAATTGATTTGAAATCAAGTTTATTGCCTTTTATTCAAATCTATTTAAATCTTTGCAAAGTTAAAATAAAGTTTTGCCAAAAATATTTTATTTGAGTCCAGAATGTCTCAAAGTATTTTTGAGATTTTTCTTGGATTTTTCCTATTAGTTTTATCTCTTAAAATAAATAAAATGAATTTCTAAAATTATTTAAAATGGGAAATACTTTTGAAAATCAGTGAACAGTGTTGGGCTCGGCCCATACACTCATCGCGTCTTGACCCAAAGGTAATGCGCCCGGTTAGCCCATGTCTCCAGAAGGAATCGTGCCGAGCCGTTGGATCACGATCGTATGGCTTGCGTCTTGCCACGTCGCCAAGGGTGCCTAAGCCGTAGGATTGTGATCGCGTGGTCAGGGTGGAACGTGTCTTCTCGTAACCCTAACCGATCGCAGCCGTTGATTCAAGCGAAGGCCCAGATTGGATCTCGTCGGGGAAATCTGGTGCGTCCGTTGCGCCACGTGGACGGTCGCCATGCGTCGTCTCCGAGCAGGACTCGGGCGCCGCCGCCGTATCCGAGAAGGACTCCGCCGCCGCGTCGGTTAGGATCGTGCGCGGCCGTCGAGGCTATTTAAGGGGGTCCGCAGCCTTCCCGAGAATCCTCATCGTGCGCCGCATCTTTTGGTCGGAGGGGTTTCGCGAGAATCGTCGTGGAGTGCGCCCGGGAGCTCGTCGGAGTTGAAGCTCTGCAGCCGCCGCGGTTTTTGCTCGAGTTCATCGCCGGTTCATCGGTTTTCGGCGTTTTGGTCCCAGATCCGAACTCGTCGAGGTGTGCCACAGCGAACGCGCCGGAACGCCATCGCCATGGTTTCTTCTTTGTCTCCGGTGGATTGCCTCGCCGCTGCTTCGCCATTGTCGTCGGGTAAGCTTTGGACCGTCCGATCTGTAGCGGAGGGTTGAGGTTCCGCCACGTTGCGCGCGATCACTAGCCGTCCGATCGGATTCATGCGCTCTGGATCGCGCCGTCGCCGCAGCCAATCTGGCCGTGCCGCGTGTCGGGCGCAAGCGCCGAAGCGTCGTGGACCGGGTCTGCGGTGGACCAGAGGAGGTCTCGTGGACTCAGTCTATGCGCCGGAATACGTGGCAGCGTCTGATTGGCTGGCGCCAGGGCTGACGTCAGCGTGATGTCTTGCTGACGTCATAAATCGCTTTTTCAGAATAAAAATAAATCTGTTAATTCCGAATTTCTGATTTTCTGATTTCAGTATTTATTTTAAACTTCAAAAGGCTATATCTTTTGCATCGTAACTCGGATTTGAGTGATTCCAGTTTCTAAAAATTTGTAAAATTGAGATCTATTTAATGGTGAATTTTATTTGATTTTTGGAGTTCATTTGCTCTCTATTTTGGTATTTATTTGCTTTTCTTCTTCGGTACGCGTAGACGTTGAATTGTGCAACGCTTCGGAGGAAGATCCAGCAACTCAAGAGCAAGTTTCAGATCAAGATCAGGACCTATTCCAAGGCAAGTTGTGCTTTGATCATGTTGAACCCATGTTTATAAAATTTCTATGTCTAATTTACCCTATTGCATATATTTCAAATGTACAACTGTTTTAAATTAGATTGGGTTTAGCTAATATACCAGATTGATCTACACCCTACCTTGTCATTGTATGCCATGATCCATTGTCACCCTAGATTGGTTAAATATAGTTGGTTAACAATTATAATCAACATTGGAGGATTAGTTCGTATTAGTTGCTTAGCCTTGCCACGTCATCACATGTGTCAGAATCATTGATAATTAATCTTGATTAATAGAATATGGAACAATGTTATGAACTTGTGTGTCATGTGGAATCACACGATGAGATTGAGTTGTTGTGGCGAGTCATGTCACGCAACGATGTTGAATTGTTGATGGCACGTGGTGCTTGGTAATCAACTGGGTGATAATAACTTAGATTGGGGCAAGTGACAAGGGGCGAGGATGCCAAGGTGGGCCCGATGGGCAGAGGGTATGTGGATGTCTTGCCTTGATCACTCTAAGGACTTAACCTTGTAAGCATTTGACCTGAGTCTATCGTGCAACCACATGTCTGGTATGGGCCAGCCTAGCTGATTAATTTGCAATGTCTTAATTTTGGTACTATCGTGGTCGGTGTGAGTTCCCGAGTTATGGTGTAATTCACATGGCGCAAGAGGGGGGCCCTGGTTATGGTTTTCAGACCTACCAGTGTTGAAACCTTAGCGGGTAGTATCCGGTTAAGCCAGAGCATTGTAAAGGCTCTGTTATAATCACTCGCCTTGGTGGTGTTTGGTTGTATCGCGTGGGTAAAGTGCATAACCTCTGCAGAGTGTGAAACTATTCGGATAGCCGTGCTCGCGGTATTGAGCAATGCTCGGGAATTACAGTTAAGGGTTAGTTTAATTAATTGGACAACTTGGTTGGGATGGCGGAATGCCATATGGAAGATGGAATTTGACTTAGGATTGGAAACTTGGTTTACTTGAGAAATACTGAATTTATTTATCGTTGATATTTGTTTCTGATCTTTACAATCTATTTACTGTATTTGTTCATAAATGCTGCTTATTGCAAAATAACCATGATAGCCTATCCATTGGAATAAGCCTTGCATATAGATACATAGAATTGCATTCTGTGCACAACATGTTGAGTGCTTAAGTACTCACCCTTGCCAAACAACAATAATCAACAGTTGAAGAATCTACACCTGTGTTGGAAGAGGAAGTCCAGGAAGACACGAGTCATTAGGGTCCGAGCCTTGTTGGTTGCCTGTGGTGAACTGATGAGCTATCTACGTTTTCTACTTTCCGCTGCATAATTATTGGTTTATATTTTCAGTCTTGCCCTGCATGGCTTAATAATGTAAGTTGGTCATGAGATCATACCTTTAGATATATCAATGAATGAACTATTATTTTATTATCGTTGAGTATGATGTGATAGTACCAATGTTGAGCTGTGTGCACTAGCGTTGATCCTGGGACTAGTGCGGTAAACACAGTGGGTTCAAATCAGTGGATTCGGGTCCTTACAGAGTACCTGACTCGCGTCCATTTCAGTCGATCTTAGCAAGCCGATTGGAGAAGAAGGATGGAAGCCGATTGATGGAAACCGAGCAATGGACAAGTAAAAGCCGATTGTTTGGGGTTAGAGAGCTTGTGCGCGTGAGGAATGACCGCGGTGGGGGCCGCGTTTTATAGCATGGTAAAAATTTGAAACGGTAGGAAGTGAATTTCAAAAGGCGTGAGCAGTTAAAACGCACTACCAGCATGTTAGAGAATTACGGCGCGAATAAAGCAGCAGTTAATGGGTGAAAATCAAACGTTAGCCGATTGAACAAGCCGATAATTGTGATTTTTGACAGATGAACAATCATCTCTCAAAAATGGGGGGCATATGTTTGCACCAAAATTCGGCAAGTTTATGCAAATCAGGCAATAAAATTTAAGATACGGAAACTAACGAAAGATTGGAAAGAATCCGAGATATTTGGTAACTGCAAGATTTTTAAGGAAACAATCGTCCAAGATAAGGCCGATACGGATACGGACTCAAGCGTGTTGTAGTAGGACACGATCGGCCGAAGGGTATAAAAGAAGGGCCAAAGCAAGCTGCAGAGAATCATCAACACAATACAATCAACCAGCTTCTACTTTTCATCTTTTTCCTGCCGACTAGGAGTAGTTCTTGTAATTTAGCCTTTGTAATCGATTTTGATCAATAAAGTTGCGCATCGTCGATTGTTGATCTTCGTCAATTACACCCCAGGTTCGATTTATTCTGATTTTGTTGCGCATCGCCTTCTTCAGAATCGATCTACCTTTACCCTCTGATTAGCCTTAATCGGCTAATTAGATTTATCCTGATACTTTAATCTTGATCGGCTTCAGGCTGATTAAGTTTAAGCCGATTGATATTGACGATCGGCTTGGAGTAAATTTTATTGTTTTTTACCTTGTCGATTACAGGTCAAATCGACTGGCACGCTCTGAACCAGGTGTTCGTCTGGTGTGCTGTTGTCAGAAACCCTACCTCAAGTTTTTGACGCCAACAGGTACGTACGGGAAAGTCTTAGTCCATGTGCCGTTCATGTTCTTTTGGTTCCTAAGAAAGACGGTAGTTGGCGTATGTGTATTGATTGTAGAGCCATTAATAATATCACAATAAGGTATCGTCATCCTATTCCTAGGTTAGACGACATACATGATGAGTTGAGTGATTCTAATTTTCACAAAAATTGACTTGCATAGTAGATACCACCAGATTAGAATGAAATTGGGAGATGAATAGAAAACAACATTTAAAACTAAGTTCGTTTTATATGAGTGGTTAGTCATGCCTTTTGGTTTAACTAATGCACCTAGCACTTTCATGCGTTTGATGAATGAAGTTTTACGTGTTTTCATTGGAAAATTTGTGGTTGTATATTTTGATGATATTTTGATCTATAGAAAATCACATAAAGAACACAGAACATTTGCATGCTATTTTTAATGTTTTGAGAGATGCACGTTTGTTTGGTAATCTTGAGAAGTGCACCTTTTGCATGGATCGAGTCTCTTTTCTTGGCTATGTTGTTACTCCATAGGGAATTGAAGTAGGCGAAGAAAAATTAAAGCCATCAAGAGCTGGCCAACCCTTGAGATAGTCACACAAGTGAGAAGTTTTCATGGGTTTGCAGGATTCTATAGGTGTTTCGTGAAAGATTTTAGCACCATTGTTGCCCCATTGAATGAGTTGACAAAGAAGGGCATATCTTTCTAATGGGGACCAGCACAATAAGTTTTTAACACGCTAAAAGAGAAGCTTACACATGCATCTCTACTCCAACTTCTAGATTTCGGTAAGATGTTTGAATTAGAAAGTGATGCTAGCGGAATTGGAACAGGAGGTGTGCTACTACAAGAAGGTAAACCTGTTGCTTACTTTAGTGAGAAATTGAATGGGCCAAATTTGAATTACTGCACCTATGATAAAGAATTGTATGCATTTGTGCGAGTATTAGAAACATGGCAACACTATCTTTGGCTAAGGACTTCGTTATTCATTCTGATCATGAATCTTTGAAGCATATTAAGTCAAGCCAAACTGAATGGGTTGAATTCATAGATTCGTTTCCATATATCATTAAACACAAGAGGGGCAAAGACAATGTAATTGTTGATGCGTTATTGGGACCCAAATTCACCAATTCGAACCCACTTTGTTTACTGCACTAGTCCCAGGATCAACGCCAGTGCACACAGATCAACATTGGTAAATATCACATCATACACAATAATAAATATAATACGACTCTATTTATTGATATAACTAAGTGTATGATCTTATGACCAACTTACATTATTAAGCCACACCGGGCTAGACTTGAAATAAAACTAAGACTTATGCAGCGAAAATAGAAAACATAGATGACTCATCAGTTCACCATAGGTAACAGACAAGGCTCGGCTCCTAATGACTCGTGTCCTCCTGTAACTCCTCCTCCAACAAAGACGTAGACTCAATTGTTGATTGTGGTATTTGGCAAGGGTGAGTACTTGAAAGCACTCAACAAGTTGTGCACAAAATGCAATTCTATATAACTATATGCTAGGCTATTCCAAAAGAATGGCTAATTTGGTTATTTTGCAATAGAGCAGCATTTATAAACAAGTATGATAATTAGATTGTAAAGACAGCAAAACAAATAACCTTAAATAGTAATTTCAACCTTTATCAGGTAAACCAAGTTTCCAATCCTAAGTCAAGTTTCAACCTTCCATATGGCAACCTGCCATCCCATCCAAGTTTCCATTTAATTAAGTTAACCCTTGACTGTAATTCCCGAGCTTTGCTCAATACCGCGAGCATGGCTATCCGAATAGATTTACACTCTGCAGAGGTTATGCACTTTACCCACATGATACAACCATACACCACACAGGCGAGTGATTATAACAAAGCCTTTACAATACCATGCCTTAACCCAGTACTACCCGCTGAGGTTTCAACACTGAAGGGTTGAACCACCACGACAGGGCCCCCCTCTTGTGCCAAGTTAGCTTATCCGTGAACCCGGACCCACACCATAAATAGTAGTACCAAACCTAAGACATTGGAAATTAATCAGCTAGGCTTTCCCATACCAGACATGTGGTTGCATGATTGACTCAGGTCAAAAGCTTGCAACGTTAAGTCCTTAAGATGATCGAAGCAAGACTTACACATACCCTCTGCCCATTAGAGAGCAAATAAACTCCAAAAATCAAATAAAATTCACCATTAAATAGACCTCAATTTTACAAATTTTTAGAAATTTGAATCACCTCAATCAGAGCTTGTATGAGAGAGAATGGGCTCAAGGAAAAATCAAAAATCCTATAAATCAGAAAATTGAAAATCAAATAATAAACCAAATTATTTTTGTACTGAAAATTGCTTTATTGCATTAGCATCGATCTGGACCAGTCGCATGCTGACACGTGGTGTGGTCCATGCACTTGGTCCACGGGACCTCCTCTGGTCTACCGTGGACGCAGTCCACGGCGCCTCGCAACACGCTCCAGGCACGCGTCGCGTTGCGACTGGCAGCAGCGCCACCCGTGTCGATGACCGACACACGGCGCGCATCCACGAGATGCGGGTGTTCGCGACGTGGCGAAATCCAGGTGGTTCACCACGAATCGAATGGACGACAGCTCACTGTAAGGTCGAGGATGCTGACTAGAGGGGGGTGAATAGGCGGCTTTTTAAAAAAAAACTTTCTCTTTCTAATTTCTACAAAGCACTTCACCCCTAATTACCCTTATGCCAAAACCTTATAAAAAATGCGGAAGCGATAAACTAAGGTTTTGACAATCAAAGCCTAAAACAACTAGGCTCACTATGTGCACTAACTAATTATGTCTCTAACAATAATTGTAATACTAAAGACAAGCAATCAAACAATTTAATTCTATGAATGTAAATTGCTTGAATATAAATAAAGAGAACAAAGCAAGCACAAGAGACACAATGCTTTTTACCGTGGTGATCGGAGACTTGCGGTCTCCCTAGTCCACGTTGAGGTTAGCCCAAACACATTGGACCGGCTCCACGAATTGAGCACCCACCTCGAATCCACTAGATGTGGTTTTCACGCTTTCGCGTAGGCTCAACCCAACCTTCACAAACTTGGCGGGGCTTCTCACAACCTTGAGAGCTCCCGCACACGACGCTCTCGCCGTCTAGGAGTCGGCAACCTCCAAGAGTAACAAGCCAATCCTCTCGCTTGAACTTCACCAAGCACAACACATGTGCTTCGGTGATCACCAAGTGCAACACATGCACAAGGATCCTCCACAAGTGCAACACATGCACAAGAGACTCTCAATCCTCTCCTAATTGCAACACATGCAATTAGAGGCTCACACTAGCTCAAGAAGCAAATGGGAGAAGGCAACACATGCACACAACTCCTATAAACACCCAAATGCTCTAGCACACAGCCAACCACCTGCCCTTGCCCTCCAAGGCCTCCTTTATAGCCTCCAAGCCAAAACTAGCCGTTGGGGGCGAAATAAGCAAAGATCCAGCAAACCCGGTGCTACCGCCCTCTGGGACCAGTAGCACCACCTCCTCGCCAACGCTACAAAACTAGCCGTTCTGAGATTTCCGTAGCACCGCCAATCTGGAGCGGTGATACCGCTCGGCCGGTAGCACCGGCCTTCACCCCGGTAGCACCGGACTCAAGCCGAACACAAAAACACCTCCTCTGGATTTTTCACACCGGCCAGAGGAGCGGTTGCACCGGACCTCCGGTGCTACCGGCCTACCATGGGCGGTAGCACCGGACCGCTAGACCGCCCAAAAACACCCCTCTCTGGAAATTCCACACCGGCGAGAGAGACGGTAGTACCGGACCTTCGGTGCTACCGGCCAAACTGCGGTAGCACCGGACCACGGTGCTACCGGCCTTACAGGGGCGGTACGACCGGTCTTAGGGAGAAAACACTGTTTTACACAAAAACTTTTCTCCAAACCATTAAAGATATATTCTTGGAGCTATGTGAGGATCAACACATGATCACAACACTATGCAAAACACATTTGCATATGTTAATCACATACTCCAAAGAATCTCATTAAGCACAACTTATTTGCAAAACACATATGCAAATAAACCAAGAACTTATGAGATTAATCCTCTTAGCCATGTGATGATCAACACATAATCAAGTCAATTTGCAAAACACATTTGCAAACCCTATTCACATGCTCTAGGATCGAAACCCATAATCTCAAGTTCATTTGCAAAACACATTTGCAAACAACAAAACCAACTAACGAAAACACATTTCGTAAACAACTCAAGATCTATTTGCAAAACGTATTAAGCAAATCAAACTCGAGTCTATGAGATTAATCCCCCTAGCCATATGAAGGTCAACACAAGACCCAGTCATCTTGCAAACACCCGTTGCAAGCCCTACTCACATGCTCTCGGGATTCCGGACTCATAGACCTCGGTTTATTCGCACAACGAACTTGCAAATACACATTAAACCAATTTTATGCTTGAGCATTGTTCTTTGCAACACATGCAAAAACCTAGCTCCAAGCAATACCAAAACATGAGCTCTCTATTTGCAACACATGCAAATCTCTAGCACCATGCAAGCAACCACAACAAATACAAGTGCATGAGCTCTCTATTTGCAACACATGCAAATCTCTAGCACCATGCAAGCAACCACAACAATTACAAGTGCATGAGTTCTCTATTTGCAACACATGCAAATCTCTAACTCCATGCAACCACTCTAAACCAAATTGCTTGAGCTCTCTCCTTTTGCGACATATGCAAAACTTAGCTCCAAGCAAAAACCAAATCAAATAAGATTCAAATAAGATGCAAGTATGAGCACCCTTATTTGCAACACATGCAAATACTTAGCTCATAAAAATCCAATGCACAAGCTTCACCAATTTGCAACACATGCCAAATGATTAGCTTCATGCAAACGTCAAACAAGAGAGTGAGCTAGAGTGAACGGATCGAGTTCATCAACACATGATGAAGCTCAAGCTAAAAGACTCAACCCCTCTTAATAGTACGGCACCTAACAAGCAACCGGTCTCACAACCAAACACCGAGACCGGTAAAAGACTAGGAACACATCCTTAGCCCTAGCTAGTTATACCTTTGCCTCTAGCGATCCACTTGGAGCTTTTATGATTTCCAATCATCTTCTCTCGAGATCACATCTTCTTCTTCTTGGTCATCAACACATGATGAACCTTCTAGCTCTTCTCTTTACTTCGGGATCACCTCTTGAAGCTCATCAACACATGATGATTTCTTCTTCTTCCCGATTCTTGATCATCTTGGACTTAACCTACTTCACAACTCATGGAAGATGTTAGTCCAACAAACACGGTTGTCTCAATCATCACCGCTCTCCATTAATACATAATGGATGCCTCCAAGATCGATTGAGCACAACCCAAATTAATTTGAATGATTAATTGTTGTCTTGAGCACTTTGATGCAACTAATGCTTCATTATACTTAAGAACTTTTCGCTTGTCTTTAATCAACAAGGAAACACCATCAACACACGATGAAATGTTCTTTGATTGATTGAGAGACAATCGAACTCAATTTAAACTCATTTAAATTGACATGAGCATATAACTACACAAGTCATATATACTCAAAAGATTGTTTCAAGGTCTTGATCCTTTATATTATAAGACAAGAGGACATGGATCGATACAATTGAAACATCAAGTTAAATTATCAACTCCCCCTAGATGTGTGCATTCATGTATATATGAATAAGAGACATAATGCACATATTTGGACTAAAGCAATGGAAGAGTTCATACTTTAACTTGAATTCTAAGTATGCATTTATATAATAGAATGAATACGAGTGCATACCTTAGGTTTTCCATTTTCCATCCAAGTATGAGACTAATAAGAATAAGACTTAATAAAACATGTTAGTCTCATAATGATTAGATTTGTCATTAAACAATGATTAAACATTGATATTTAAATCAATCACCAAAACCAATGGAGCTTGAACTTACAATCTCCCCCTTTTTGGTGATTGATGACAAATCCTACATTAATTGCTCATTTGGATGAAAAACAATTTATGAAGGGGTTTTGAAAAATTCGGGCTCTTACCACTTATAAAAATCACTTATAAAAAATAAGAGCTCTAATACCAATATAAGCTCTAATACCACATAACTTAGCTTTAATACCACTTAACTTATATTGCTTAACCAAACCAAGCACTCATATCACTTATAAAGTTTTAACCAATAAGGATCGAGTGCACACATCAATTTCTCCCCCTTAATAGGCATTAAACTCAAGGATCCAAATGAGGGAATTAAACTCTCAATAATTCTCCCCCTTTTGGCATTAAACACCAAAAATGGAAAAACCAATCCAAAAAGAGGTTATACTACTTGAAAACATCGAGAGCTAAGCATCACTTGAAAGAATATGTACCAATTGAAAAAGAGTATAGAGCTTGGTAAGAGAAGCAATCGAATATAGTTATTTGAAATGAAATAATTCTCCCCCTTTTTGGTCATAAAATGATTTGAAGTGAAATCATGCGACCATTGCAAGGAATTTTGGTTTTAAAGAATTAAGGCCAATGTTTTTGTAAACTTTTGAAATATGACCTAAAAGAGTAAACCACTTTTAGAAGAAGGCCATATTTAGAGTTAAATCTCAAAAGGATTATTTGAAACACATTCAAATAAAACTCCTCATTTTATTAGGCTATTTAATGAATTCATCATGACTCACTTGAAGAGTCCATAATTTGCCTAATATGACTTAAACAAGGAATTTATCTAAAAGAAGGCCTGATACCAATTTTCTAATAAGATTTTCAATGAAATTACTTAAAAGAAATCTTTTTGAAAAAGCATCACTTGTAGTACTACTTTAAGGAGAATAAGAAACTTGTACCACTTGTAATGCTTACTTTTCAAATTATACCACATGAAAGATCATTAAAACATGAGGTACCACTTGAGAAAGAAAGATATCAATGAGAAAAATCTCAAGAGACATTGCTTGAAGAAACACTTGTAAGATAAGCAATGTCAAATGAACCATTTTAAAATAAAGCATTTTCATTTAAACTCAGCTTAATATGAATTTACCCCCGTTAGATAATTCAATCATACAAAGGATCTCACACAGAGAGTCCTTGAGAGATTGAACTTACAATTAAGCTTCAAATGGGAAATTAATCCATATGAGTTTGAAATATCATTAAAATTCATAAAAATGCATGAGGGGTATAGGTGGATACCATTTGTAAGAATTTATAAAACAGAGAAAAAGTTGGTACCACTCGATAGAAATCAATACCCCTTAATTTTCTCAAAGGTTTGGAAAAATTTGAAGGTATCAGAGCAATAACATTAGAGATACCATTTAGAGATAAATGCACAAAACTTGATTAAAATAAGCTTCCATAAGGTTCAAGAGTTGAAGCATGGAGCTATTAGCATTTAGACATTTACAAGTTTTGGTTTTGAAATGATATTTCAAAAAGACCCCAAATGGATACCACTTAAAAAATATATCAAGGGAAACTTAATGGATATCTCTTGAAATTAAGCCAAATAATTTTTAAATGATTTTGAAATTTTCAAAAATATAATTTGGGATCATAAGAAGCTTTTCCAAAAAGAATTTTTGAAAAAAGAATTTTATTTTGAAAGATATGGCAAATTGTGCTTTGAGGCATGAAAATGAGATTAACAAACATAAAGGGCCTCAAGGTGCAATTTTAATTTCGGATTTCATAAAAATTGAATCCTCATGGCTTGTAGGATTTGAAATACTTTTAGAAACCATGATACCACTTGAAAAGATAATGAAATCCATTTTGAAAGCCAAGATTGAGCAATATGCTTAAATAGGCTATTTTGGGTGAAAACAAGAATTTTGATCAATTTTGATTTCAACATAAAATTTTCATTTTGAAAGCATGTAAAACATTTGAAATACATATTAAAATACTTTTACAAAGCTTTTTACAATTTTAGGCCTTTTAAACATAAGATTTGGCTTTTGACCAAAATGGTCCTTTTGAAATAGCCATTTGTAAAACAAAGCCAAATATTTCAACACAAGATTCAAATGAAGAATAAGATGAGATATAGAGATTTGAATTTTGTGTATGAGTCTTAAATATCATTTTGAACTAAGATACTACACAAGATCTAGTCCAAATGAAGAAACTCACAAAGTGCAATAATATGACCATTATGGGTCAAGTATAGTTTATGGGTGAGTTTCAAAATCAATTAACTTTTGATTGGTTGGTCTTTTGAAAATCTTTTGAACACGAAAGTTGTTAAGAATGACCAACACTAGGTTTTTCGTTTTGGAATTATTTTCAAAATCATTTTACATTTAATTCTATGAAAGTTATAAGTTTAAATCCAAAACAAGATACTAGTAACTTGATTTTGGGCATGAAACTCATTTTCTTTGTAAAATAGATTTTTGTGAAGCCAAAACTATTGGAAGACCTTTTGAAAGCATTTGTATATATTTTTGAACTAGTGTTCAAAAGATTACTAATAGTATACAAAATTTTGACTTTTGGCTAAATGGCTTCATTTTGAAAATATATATTAGCACTTATATAAATATGGGCACACATAGGGATGTAATATACATGGTTATGATTTAGCACTCCCCCTTAATGTGCCACTACCTCAAACTTGCTCAAGATTACAATCAATACAATTAACAAGCATGAGCAAGAATCATAAGCAAGCAATTTAAATTGAATTTCATTAATAACGTAGCTTAACCTACACAAGGCTAGAAGCTATAAGAATCAATTTAAATACTTGTTACCCGAGATGGCATTGGTTCATGATTTGAGAGATAGTCTTCATGCTTGGCTCCATTTGATGAAGTTATCTTCCTTTTGATCGAGCCAAAACTTCCAATGCATCTCTAAGCACCTACAATTCTTTTAGGCGCTTTTTGGTACCCAATTTTTGTTGGGTCCAAGAATGTTAGTCACAAGTGATTTAGGAACCCAAATGGCCCTAACATTAATAGTCTTAGGTGAACTAGCATGACTAGCAATGGGTTTGAGGTTATTATTCCTCCTAAGCGAATTATTTGCATTGTAAAGAGAAGGCTTAGGAGGTTAGTAAAATTCACAAACCCATTTCTAGTTTGATCCTTTCTAAGCATATGATGATCATTATAAAGAGAACACTTAGAGGATCTAGCAAATCTAGTAAATGGTTTGCTATTGTTATTTTTCCTAAGCACATGATCAACATGATTTTTCTTAGTCTTGGGAAATCTAGCTTTTTGAGCAAACACATTTCTAGATTTATTTCTTCTAAGCACTTGATTGTTACAATTATGCATAGTCTTAGAAGAATTGACAATCTTGGCAAACATATTGCCATTCTTGTCTTTCCTAAGCAAATAATGATCATTTACAATAATGGGCTTAGGAGTAGTACCTTTGGAACAATCCTTACCGAAATGTCCCCTTTCCCGGCAATTGAAGCATGTCATGCTATTTGGCCCTCTCTTGACCGTTTTGACTTGCTTCTTGCCGGTGTGCCTCTCCAATGGTGGTGTGGACTTGACTTCCACTTGATGAGGGCGCACAGGCGTAGTGGCCCTTCATTTTCTTCTCCCTTTTGGAGATGTAGCCGATCCCTCTCTTGTCAACCAACTTTCGTTGATTGCTTAGAATGTTGTCGAGGGTGACCTTTCCTTTGTAGCACTTCTCTAAGTCACTTCTCAATTGAGTGACTTGTTCCTTGAGCTCATTATTTTCCTCTACAAGATTAATCTCACAAGACATAGAGGAAGTAGAAGCAATATTTGTATTTGAGCAACAAGGCATATCAATTGAATTATTGCAAGAGGTGGACATGTCAATTTCTGATGAAATAATAGGATTGACATTTAAGCAAGGCATTTCATCAATTAAATCACATGTAATTCCTATGTCCACCCTAGGCTTAGTGAGTTCTTTGAGAAGGAGAGATTCATGATTCTTTTTAAGCACATTATAATCATTTTTAAGAGAGTCATGTTCAAGCTTTAAAATTTTATATTTTGTTTTCTCCTTCCCAAGATAATTATTGAGCTCCTCTAACGTATTCATAAGTTCATCATAGGAGGGCTCATCATCCTCATCACTATCACTTACCTCAATTTTACCTTTAGCCATGAAGCAACGAGTTAATGATGAAAGAATTTGTTGCTCGTCATCACTTGAGGCGGAGGTTGAGGTTTCTTCATCACTTGAGGTAGAAGTGGAGGTTTCTTCTACCGATGTCCTATCCTCAAAGCAATCATCGCTTGTTGATGTGGATAATTCAAATAATTCTTGAAGCTTGATCCACATTTCATGAGCACTCTTGAGATTGCATATTGAATTAAAAACATCTACGCTCACAAAACTAAATAAAGCATTAGTAGCTTGAGCGTCGACATGTAGGCATTTCTCTTCTCCTTTAGTTGGAGCAAATTCATTCAACCGAAGAGAAAAGCCCACATCTACGATCCACCATATTTTGGGGCTCATGGATTTAAAATGAGATATCATAAATAATTTCCATGAAGCATAATTTGAGCCATCAAAAATATGTGAATCGGTGTAGAGCACTAAACCACTAGTCGCCATCCTTTACTCTCTAGACGGTTAAGTCTAATAAAATGAGAGACCAAGCTCTGATACCACTTGTAAGGTCGAGGATGCCGACTAGAGGGGGGTGAATAGGCGGCTTTTTAAAAAAAAAACTTTCTCTTTCTAATTTCTACAAAGCACTTCACCCCTAATTACCCTTATGCCAAAACCTTATAAAAAAATGCGGAAGCGATAAACTAAGGTTTTGACAATCAAAGCCTAAAACAACTAGGCTCACTATGTGCACTAACTAATTATGTCTCTAACAATAATTGTAATACTAAAGACAAGCAATCAAACAATTTAATTCTATGAATGTAAATTGCTTGAATATAAATAAAGAGAACAAAGCAAGCACAAGAGACACAATGCTTTTTACCGTGGTGATCGGAGACTTGCCGGTCTCCCCTAGTCCACGTTGAGGTTAGCCCAAACACATTGGACCGGCTCCACGAATTGAGCACCCACCTCGAATCCACTAGATGTGGTTTTTCACGCTTTCGCGTAGGCTCAACCCGAACCTTCACAAACTTTGCCGGGGCTTCTCACAACCTTGAGAGCTCCCGCACACGACGCTCTACGCCGTCTAGGAGTCGGCAACCTCCAAGAGTAACAAGCCGAATCCTCTCGCTTGAACTTCACCAAGCACAACACATGTGCTTCCGGTGATCACCAAGTGCAACACATGCACAAGGATCCTCCTCAAGTGCAACACATGCACAAGAGACTCTCAATCCTCTCCTAATTGCAACACATGCAATTAGAGGCTCACACTAGCTCAAGAAGCAAATGGGAGAAGGCAACACATGCACACAACTCCTATAAACACCCAAATGCTCTAGCACACAGCCAACCACCTGCCCTTGCCCTCCAAGGCCTCCTTTTATAGCCTCCAAGCCAAAACTAGCCGTTGGGGGCGAAATAAGCAAAGATCCAGCAAACCCGGTGCTACCGCCCTACTGGGACCGGTAGCACCAGCCTCCTCGCCAACGGCTACAAAACTAGCTGTTCTGAGGATTTCCGTAGCACCGCCAAGCTGGGAGCGGTGATACCGCTCGGCGTAGCACCGCCTTCACCCGTAGCACCGGACTCAAGCCGAACAAAAAAACACCTCCTCTGGATTTTTCACACCGGCCAGAGGAGCGGTTGCACCGGACCTCCGGTGCTACCGGCCTACCATGGGCGGTAGCACTGGACCGCTAGACCGCCCAAAAACACCCCTCTCTGGAAATTCCACACCGGCCAGAGAGACGGTAGTTCCGGACCTTCGGTGCTACCGGCCAAACTGCGGTAGCACCGGACCACGGTGCTACCGGCCTTACAGGGGCGGTACGACCGGCCTTAGGGAGAAAACACTGTTTTACACAAAAACTTTTCTCCAAACCATTAAAGATATATTCTTGGAGCTATGTGAGGATCAACACATGATCACAACACTATGCAAAACACATTTGCATATGTTAATCACATACTCCAAAGAATCTCATTAAGCACAACTTATTTGCAAAACATATATGCAAATAAACCAAGAACTTATGAGATCAATCCTCTTAGCCATGTGATGATCAACACATGATCAAGTCAATTTGCAAAACACATTTGCAAACCCTATTCACATGCTCTAGGATCGAAACCCATAATCTCAAGTTCATTTGCAAAACACATTTGCAAACAACAAAACCAACTAACGAAAACACATTTCGTAAACAACTCAAGATC
This sequence comes from Otatea glauca, assembly GCA_036346275.1. Taxonomy (NCBI): domain Eukaryota; kingdom Viridiplantae; phylum Streptophyta; class Magnoliopsida; order Poales; family Poaceae; genus Otatea; species Otatea glauca. The sequence continues at coordinate 42,656 of JAYEVK010000423.1, read as the reverse complement.
TATTTGCAAAACGTATTAAGCAAATCAAACTCGAGTCTATGAGATTAATCCCCCTAGCCATGTGAAGGTCAACATAAGACCCAGTCAACTTGCAAACACCCGTTGCAAGCCCTACTCACATGCTCTCGGGATTCCGGACTCATAGACCTCGGTTTATTCGCACAACGAACTTGCAAATACACATTAAACCAATTTTATGCTTGAGCATTGTTCTTTGCAACACATGCAAAAACCTAGCTCCAAGCAATACCAAAACATGAGCTCTCTATTTGCAACACGTGCAAATCTCTAGCACCATGCAAGCAACCACAACAAATACAAGTGCATGAGCTCTCTATTTGCAACACATGCAAATCTCTAGCACCATGCAAGCAACCACAACAAATACAAGTGCATGAGCTCTCTATTTGCAACACATGCAAATCTCTAGCACCATGCAAGCAACCACAACAATTACAAGTGCATGAGTTCTCTATTTGCAACACATGCAAATCTCTAACTCCATGCAACCACTCTAAACCAAATTGCTTGAGCTCTCTCCTTTGCGACATATGCAAAACTTAGCTCCAAGCAAAAACCAAATCAAATAAGATTCAAATAAGATGCAAGTATGAGCACCCTTATTTGCAACACATGCAAATACTTAGCTCATACAAAATCCAATGCACAAGCTTCACCAATTTGCAACACATGCCAAATGATTAGCTTCATGCAAACATCAAACAAGAGAGTGAGCTAGAGTGAACGGATCGAGTTCATCAACACATGATGAAGCTCAAGCTAAAAGACTCAACCCTCTTAATAGTACGGCACCTAACAAGCAACCCGGTCTCACAACCAAACACCGAGACCGGTAAAGACTAGGAACACATCCTTAGCCCTAGCTAGTTATACCTTTGCCTCTAGCGATCCACTTGGAGCTTTTATGATTTCCAATCATCTTCTCTCCAGATCACATCTTCTTCTTCTTGGTCATCAACACATGATGAACCTTCTAGCTCTTCTCTTTACTTGGGATCACCTCTTGAAGCTCATCAACACATGATGATTTCTTCTTCTTCCCGATTCTTGATCATCTTGGACTTAACCTACTTCACAACTCATGGAAGATGTTAGTCCAACAAACACGGTTCTCTCAATCATCACCGCTCTCCATTAACACATAATGGATGCCTCCAAGATCGATTGAGCACAACCCAAATTAATTTGAATGATTAATTGTTGTCTTGAGCACTTTGATGCAACTAATGCTTCATTATACTCAAGAACTTTTCGCTTGTCTTTAATCAACAAGGAAACACCATCAACACATGATGAAATGTTCTTTGATTGATTGAGAGACAATCGAACTCAATTTAAACTCATTTAAATTGACATGAGCATATAACTACACAAGTCATATATACTCAAAAGATTGTTTCAAGGTCTTGATCCTTTATATTATAAGACAAGAGGACATGGATCGATACAATTGAAACATCAAGTTAAATTATCAACTCCCCCTAGATGTGTGCATTCATGTATATATGAATAAGAGACATAATGCACATATTTGGACTAAAGCAATGGAAGAGTTCATACTTTAACTTGAATTCTAAGTATGCATTTATATAATAGAATGAATACGAGTGCATACCTTAGGTTTTCCATTTTCCATCCAAGTATGAGACTAGTAAGAATAAGACTTAATAAAACATGTTAGTCTCATAATGATTAGATTTGTCATTAAACAATGATTAAACATTGATATTTAAATCAATCACCAAAACCAATGGAGCTTGAACTTACACTCACCCAACGAAGATGGTGAGGCGGTGGTGGAGATCTTCACCGGCGTTGAAGACAAGGACGACAGCGTGATGATCCAACGATCCAACGACGACGTTTCCTGACAACACGGGTGCGGTTTGGAACGAAGGTCTCAAATCTGCCCTCCAAGTGGCGAACGGACATTGGACGGCGACGAAAGCGTGGCAAAACCGACGGCGGCGCGACAAGAAACAATGGTGACTCCGACAGCGATTCTTGGACCAAGAGGTGCGGCGGGCGGTGAGGAATCTTGGGGTACCCGCCTCCCCTTTTATAGCCTCGGCAAACGCGCACAACAAGGAACCCTAGGTCTTGACGGTGGTGAAGTCTAGCTCAGATACGGCAACGATGCACTCTGAGTCCTGCGCGGAGACGACAACGGTCCTCCGTCTGATCGGCGATCAACGGCTGCGATTGCTCCCGACGCGGCACGATCGGATCTGTTTGTTTCCAAAACAACGGACAAGATCTAACTTATCTAACTTGCCACGACTCGCCCAGCACCACACGTTCTTTATCTAACGGCCCACAGGCGCTAGGGTTTCCAGATCCCCACTAATGAATCCCTGCCGTTCGATTAAATCCAACGGCTGAGACTCAACCAGGCTTAATGGGCCGACGACGTGAGATGCATGGGCCGCACAAGCACAGCACCACGCGTAAAGTGCTAGGCTCTAGCCCAGTACTGCTCAAATGATTTTGTGCGGATTTCTTTTTAAATAATTATAGAAATTGGTTTAATTAGTTTTAGGCAACAAAAATATGAGTAAAAAACCAATAAAATTCTCATAAATACTTTGAGATATTTTGAACTTAAATAAAATATTTTTAGCCAAACATTGGATTAACTTTATCTATATTTAATTAGTTTTCCCAAAAAGCCAATATACTTAATTTGACATAAATTCAAATATATCCCAAAAAAATCCAATAAATTCAGAAAAAAATCACAAAATGTACAAATAGTAATAAAATAATAATTAAAGCAAATTTTTGGTATGTTAAAGTTGTCTAAACTTGATCGTAAATTATTTGGTTTAGAGACAATAAAAGAATTATATGCCACTGATTTGGACTTTAAAGATGCTTTTGAAAACTGTAGAGAAGGAAGAAATGGAATAAATATGTGCTGAATAGTGGATTGTTATGTTGTGCTAACAAGCTATGTGTTCCTGCTAGCTCTATTCGCCTTTTATTTTTGCAGGAAGCGCATGGATGTGGTTTGATGGGCCATTTTGGAGTGAAGAAAACTGAAGATGTACTGGCCATCCATTTCTTTTGGCCAAAGAAGAGACACAACGTCGAGCGCTACGTGTCACGCTGCACTATATGCAATAACTCTTAGTCTCGCTCTAATCCACATGGTCTTTATATGTCTCTTCCTGTTCCTTGCGTTCCAGGGGATGATATTTCTATGTACATTGTTTTAGGGTTGCTTAGGACAAAGAGGGAGAGGGATAATATTTTTGTTGTTGTGGATCGATTTTCTAAAATTGCACACTTTATACCTTGTCATAAGAGCGATGATGCTACAAATGTTGCTAATTAGTTTTTCAGGGAGATTGTACGCCTACATGAAGTGCCAAACACAATTGTTTCAGATGGTGACGCTAAGTTCTTGAGTCACTTTTGGAGAAGCTTATGGAATAAATTAGGGACAAAGCTACTGTTTTCTACTACATATCATCCCCAAATAGACGGACAAACGGAGGTTGTCAACCGTACATTGTCAACCATGTTGAGGACTATTTTAAAAAAAGAATTTGAAGTTGTGGGAAGAGTGTTTAGCGCACGTTGAGTTTGCTTATAACAGGTCAGTACACTCTACCACCAAGGTCAGTCCATTTCTGGTAGTGTATGGGTTTAATCCTTGTGCTTCAATTGATCTTATGCCCTAGCCAACTTCTGAAAAGGTGAATTTAGATGCTAAGAAGCATGCTGAATTTATTTTGAAAATGCATGAAACAACTAAGGAGAACATAGAAAAGATGACTGAAAGGTATAAGATTGCTGGTAGCCAGGGAAGAAAACATTTATCTTTTGAACCAGGTGATCTTTTCTGGCTACATTTGAGAAAATATAGGTTTCCAGATTTGAGAAAGTCTAAATTAATGCCTCGAGCTGATGGTTCTTTTAAAATACTTACAAAGATTAATGATAATGTATATAAGCTTGAGTTGCCTAAAGATTTTGGGGTTAGTCCCAAGTTTAATATTTCAGATTTAATGCCATATGTGGGAGAAGAGGATGAGCTTGATTTGAGGACGACTTCAATTCAAGAGAGGGTGGATGATGAGGATAGCGCTCCTTTGGATACGTGCATACATCATGGTCCAATGACAAGAGCTCGTGCACATAAATTAAATCATGAGGTGAGCTCGTTTCTCACTGTTCATAATAATGATATTGAGGATGGAATGCTACTGAATATTTGTGATGTTTTATGACTTAGGAACATGGGAGAAGCACTACCAGGACGGCCACAAGCACTCAGTTTGTTGGCACAATTCAGATTGACGCTAAATCAAACCGGCCACTTCTACTCCAAGTTGCCGCACTTTCAAAAGGGCTCCATCACATCCACACAACCACATCCCCAGCTGGATTCTACCCTTGCCACACCAAATCAAGCCGGACTCCAAGTCGTCCACAATTCGGGCTCTGTGTTAAATTTGGAGTCAGCAGACAACACTGTATTAAAATGGGCATATCTCCCTCATACGAAGTCCAATGGAAGATTTATTGTGCTCGTTAGAATAATAATCATGAGATATTTCCAATGGATTTGGTCCCAGACCAAGATTCATTACGAATCAGTCAAAATTATCAAAACAATGTGTGGTATTACTATTTTGGGCTTTGAAAGTGCGTGGGAGTCCAAGCCCAGGTTGTGTGCGCCCCCTAGCCTCACAAACCCTAGCTCGACCCTCTCACGTCCCTCCCTCTCATATACACAGTAGCCACCACCTTAGACACTTGGGTTTTGCTTAGATTACAACAAAACATTCTGTCAGTTTTTCCCTATACATAGGTTTGTGGAACCCCAACTCGTGTGTTTAATGTAATTCGCAATTTCAGATTGCATCTTCTATGTTCTTTCTTGTGTTATCGATTCTCATGCAGGGATTAGCCTTCTTGGCATGGTCAACTGTATTTGTGCGTGGTTGATAACCTACGGAGCCGTGGTGTAGCGATTGCAGGGTTCGAATCAGTTATGATTGGAAGCCAGATCGTCAACATCGAGTTCTCCATCAATCGATTTACTACTACTTGTCGGAAGATCAGGCCACCATTCGCATCAACCGCCCTCCAAGAAATCCCAAAAATCAGCCCTCTGGAAAAATTACACTCACTTCCGCAAATTCTGGACCTTTCTCCCATTGCTTCAAAATTCTAAATGGACTTCAAATAAACCTCAAACTCAAGCACCACATGCTTAAATTATGTCAATAGCTCATCACCATCATGGGTAGACCACCACATGGACTTTCATTTTTCTGTCCACATTGCAGCTCGCATAATCGGAATCGAAATATTCAACTAAATCAAATTTAGCACCTTTGGGATACCATAAGCCTACATTTTAGGAATGCTTTAAATATCTTAGAATTCTCTTAACGGGCACTGAATGGCAATCTTTTGGAGATGCTTCAAAACATGCACACATGCAAACACTAAACATGATATCGGGCTTAGATGCACTAAGATAAAGCAAACTATCAATCTTGGATCTATAAAACTTAAATCTACCAGTTTACGTCCCTCATTTAGATTAAGGTGATTGTTAGAAGCCATGGGAGTTTTGATGGGCTTTGCATCATCTATGCCAAATATTTTGAGTAGATCCTTCACATACTTGGTTTGGCTCACAAATGTCTCATACTTGAGTTGCTTGATTTGAAGTCCAAGAAAATAGCACAATTCTCCAATCATGGATATCTCAAACTCTCTAAATATCATATCACCAAATTCTTTGCAAAAGTCTTGGTTAGTAGAACCAAATATGATATCATCAACATAAATTTGATATACAAAAATTCATCATCAATAATTTTTCTGAATAGAGTTGTATCAACCTTCCCAATTTTGAAATCCTTTGAGAGTAGGAAGTCTCTAAGTCGCTCATACCGTGCTCTAGGATCTTGTTGAGGCCATAGAGCGCTTGTAAAAATGGTTAGGATTCTTAGGACTCAAATCCTAGAGGTTGCTCAACAAATACTAGTTTAGAAATATTGCCATTAAGAAATGCACTCATCACATCTATTTGAAAATCTTTTTGAAAGACCATGTGGAGGTTTAATCTTGGTGGTTGTCGAGACCCGAATATGCAAATTTGGACCTTCTGTGTATACTGCACTAGTCCAGGATCACGCTAGTGCACACAGGCTCAACATCGGTGCATATCACAATCATACATAGCGGAAACATTATGAAAGACATCATATGATGTATACTACTAGTTGAATGACCTTATGGTCCACTTACATGACTATGCCTCGCAAGGCTGAATAACACAATAAACTGCAGCGGAATGAAAACGTAGACAACCCCTCAGTTTACCACAGGCAACTGACAAGGCTTGCGCCCTAAACACTCGTCTCTTCTTGGACTCCTCCTCCAGCATTGATGCAGACTCCTCAACTGGTGATGTTGTTGTTGGCAAGGGTGAGTACATAAAGCACTCAACAAGTTGTGCACAGAATGCAATTCCAACATAGCTATATGCAAGGCTAATTCCAAGGGATAGGCTATCATGGCTATTTTGCAACAAAGCAGCATTTATGAACCAATACGATAAATAGATTGCAAAAACTGTAAAACAAATAACAATAATAGATAGATTCAGCATTTCTCAAGTAAACCAAAGCTTTCCATTCCTAAATCAAGTTCCAACCTTCCATATGGCAATCCCGCCATCCCAACCAAGTTTTCCATTTAATTTAAACTAACCCTTAACTGTAATTCCCGAGCGTTGCTCAATACCGCGAGCACGGCTATTCGAATAGGTTCACACTCTGCAGAGGTTATGCACTTTACCCACACGACATGATATTCTCTTTGCGCCTGGCCATTAGCACACTTCCTTTGGTGTGCCGACAAAGAAATCACGACAAGGCCTTTACAATGCTCTGGCTTAACCCGGTACCACCCGCTAAGGTTTCAACACTAGTGGGACTGGTTACCATGTCCAGGGCCCCCCACTTGTGCCATGTGAATTACTCCATAACATGGGAACTCACACCGACCAAGATAGTACCAAAGTTAAGACATTGCAAATTAATCAGCTAGGCTGTCCCATACCAGACATGTGGTTGCACGATTGACTCAGGTCAAAGGCTTGCAAGGTTAAGTCCTTAGAGTGATCAGGGCAAGACATCCACATACCCTCTGCCCATCGGACCCACCTTGGCATACTCGCCCCTTACCACTTGCCCCAATCTAAGTGATTATCACCCAAGTTGATTACCAAGCACCACGTGCTATCAACAAATCAATATCGTTGTGTGACAAGACTCGCCACTACAACTCAATCTCATTGTTGGACTTCACATGACACAAGTTCACATCTTTGTTCCATATTCCATTAGTCAAGATTAATCATTGATAATTCAAGTACATGTGATGATGTGGCACAGCTAAGCAATCTACGACGGTCTAACCAGCCCATGTTGATTATCAATATTAACCAACTATTAGTTAACCATCCTAGTTTCACAATTAGATCGTGGCATACAAATGACAAGGTAGGGTATATAGATCAAATGGGTAGATTAACTTGATCCCAATTTAAATTGAAACAATTGTATACTTGAAATACTATGCAATAAAGTAAAACAATATAGCATTTGTATAAACATGGGTTCAACATGATCAAAGCACAACTTGCCTTGGAATAGGTTCTGATCTTGCTCTGGAACTTGCTCTTGAGTTGATCGATCTTCCTCCGAAGCGTCGCACAATTCAACGTCTACGCGTACTGAAGGAGAAAAGCAAATAAATACCAAAACAGAGAGAAAATATACTCCAAAAATCAATTAAAATCCACCACTAAATAGATCTCAATTTTGAAAAATTTTAGAAATTTGAATCACGTCAATCGGAGCTCGTATGAAGGAGAACGGGCTCTCGGAAGTCTCAAAAATCATAAAACCTGAAAATTGGAAAATACCAAATTAAACGAATTTTTTTCTAAAGGAAAATCGGGTTTATTGCGTCACTGCTGACCCAAGGCTGACGCGCGGGACCCTCGGTCTATGGACTGAGTCCACGGGCTTACACCTGTCCACGGTGGACTTGGTTCACCACACTAGCTCTAGGGCTAACGTCACCGCTGACGCAGGCGAACACGCGAACAACCACGCGTCGCACATCCGACGACCGCGCCAGATCGGACGGCAGGGAAACAAGGATGCGGCGGCAAAAATGTGGCCAGATCCGAGACGTTGTCGGGCGATCGGACAGCTAGAATTCACGGCGAGGACCGACGGCGAAGCGGCGACGCTATTCCGCCGGAGACGAAGAAGAAGCCAAGGCCGACGGTGAAACGGTACTGGATCTAATGCACTAACTGGCGAATCTGGAAGAGCGGTTCGCGGGCAACACGGCGAGACACACAGCTATGGCGGAGACACACCGGAGCGACTAGACGACGGGGAGAAACCTTCGATTGCGGCGGCGCAACTTCGGCGAGCAAGAACTCGATGACGGTTGGCTTCTTGGCGACGGCGAAGTGGCGACAAGTGCGGCGCAGCAAGGCGAATCTCGGGAGGTGTGCGGCTCCTTAAATAGGGCCTTGGGAGGCGTGCAGTGCAAGGAATCCGTGGCAGACTCGGCGGCGGCGACAGAGATCTGATTCGATACAGCGGCGAAGACATGGCGCAATCTCACGCATCCACAAGCAATGGTCCGACGGTTCACAAGCGGCGGCAACGCGGATGAATCCTGATCGCCCGATCAAGCTCCAATGGTTCAGATCAACGGCGGTAGGGTTTTCGGCGGAGCAGGCCAACGCGAATCGCACGGGCAACCGCGCGAGGAAACGGGCGGGCCGAAGCGGCGGCGAGCGAGCGGGCCGCCAACGAATAGGAACGGGCCGTCGGGGATTCGGCCCGAAATAAGATTTTCGAAATCAAATCATTTTCTGAATTAGAATAATTCCAGAAATTCAAATAAAAGCAAATAAATCCAAATAAATAGCAATTAAATTCATAAAAAAACTCCAAAAATACAGAAAAATTATTTAGAGCACAAAGGACCCAACAACGACTGGAAATCTTTTGTTTGCCAAATCCTTTATTCAAATTAAATCTTTTCATTAATAGAAAATTCACATTAAGCTGGATTAATTCAAGGAAAATGCCAATGGTTCATTTTCAAAATCAAACATTTGAAAACTTAAATTTTTGGGATGTTACAAACCTCCCCGCCTTAAGAGAATCTCGACCCCGAGATTCAGGGCTAACTAGAGAATAGGTTTGGGAATTCTGACTTCAAATCTTTTTCACACTCCCAAGTGGCTTCGCTTTAGGAATGATTTCTCCACTGAACTCTGCAAAAGCGAATAGACTTGTTCCTGGTCTTGCGCTCCATAGCATCCAAAATTTTGACTGGCTGCTCTTTTTAAATCAAATCCTCCTGCAATTCAATTGCTTCCAATGGCATCTGCTCCGCTGGCACTCTGAGATATTTCTTAAACTGTGACACATATAACACATCATGCACTCCTGCCATTGACTACGGCAACTCCAACTGATAAGCAGCCCCTCCTTGATGGCTGAAAATTTTGAACGGACCAACATATCTTGATGCAAGCTTCCCTTTAGCGTGAAACCTTTCGACACCTTTAAGAGGGCTAACTCTGAGATACACGAGATCATATGGCTCGAACCTCAATTCTTGACGACGGTTTTCAGCGTAGCTCTTTTGCCTTGACTGTGCTACCTTCAACCTCTCTCTAATCATAGCAACTCGCTCTTCGGCTTCCTTGAGAATATCAGGTCCAAATACCATACGATCTCCTATCTCATTCCAATTTAACAGAGTATGACAAGCACGTCCATACAAAACCTCAAATGGTGACATTTGCAAACTAGCCTAATAATTGTTGTTATAGCTAAATTCTGCATACGACAAACATTTATCCCACGAAGTAGCATAGGCTAAAGCACAAGCTTTAGTATATCCTCAAGAATCTAATTAACTACCTCATTCTGACCATCTATCTACGGATGATACGATGTACTGAAACTCAAACGAGTTCCCAATGCTTCTTGCAGTTTATTCCAAAATCTTGAGGTAAAGTGGGTACCTTCATCTGACACAATCCTTCCAGACACACCATGCAAACAGACAATTATAAATAGTCCTACCAACTGATCTCCTGAATAGGTAGTCTTAATGGTGTGAAATGAGCAACTTTGGCCAAACGGTCAACGATGGCCCAAACATAATCATATCCCTGCTGGATTTCTCAACAATCCTCAATGCTAGGTATCTTATTACTGATTTGCCTCTTACTTCCACTCAGAAATCTGCATCGGCTATAACAAACTTGCTGATCTCTGATGCATTGCTTTTATTCTCTAACACACATCACACAAAGCGATATTTTTTAGCAACTTCACGCTTCATCTTAGGCTACCAAAACCTTTCCTTAAGACATTGATATATCTTAGCACTTTTCTGGAGGAATTGAATACATAGAATCAAGAGCTTTTTCCAAAAGCAACTGCTTAAGCTCTTTCTTGTTCGATACATAGATTCGACCTTTAAACCGTGTGGTTCCTTGGTCATCCACGGTAAAATCCTCAGCTAAGCCTTCATCCTTCTGACCCACTTGGATATGATCTTCAAGCATTGGCTTAACTTCCAAAGCAGCTATAAATCCTTGTGAAACCACTTCTAATTTCAACTTTTGAAATTCCTTGCACAATTTCGATTGATCACTTGATATTAGTGTATTGGCACTATGGCCTTTACGACTTAAGACATCGGATACCACATTAGCCTTACCAGGATGATAACGGATCCTAGCATTATAACACTTAATCAACTCCAACCATCCTCTTCGTTCCATATTAAGGTCTGCACTTTGAACTCTTATGGTCTGTACATATTTCCATCAATATAATGACGCAATAACTTCAAAGCATGCACTACGGCGTCCATGCAAACTTCTTCTCATTTTTCAACAATTGCTTAAGCTTTCTCGCAATCGTGAAGAATCCTTCAATAAATCAATGGTAGCACCCTAAAATCACGAATTCAGGTAACAGACTTCAGTTGCTCGCAATACAACACTACTTTCACTTGCTCAGATCAACAACAACCCCTTTTTGAAACCATTACATGACCAAGAAACTAAATTTCCTTCTTCCAACAGTCACACTTAGCGCACAACTAATGCTCTTGCAGCTTTTCCAGAACCATTCTTAATTACTCAGCATGCTCTTCCCTTGTCTTGGAGTAACATGAATGCCATCTATGTGCACGACAACAGCTTGTCCAATTATCCCATGAAACTTATTCATCAGGTTCATGCATTATGCTATGGCATTGATCATTCTAGCAGACACAACTGTAAACTCATATTGTCTATACCGCGTAGAAAACTCTGACTTAAGAACATTCTCTACACGAATCCTTATCCGATTATAACTTGATCGAAGATCTATCCTTGAGAAAACTCCAGCTCCTTTTGACTGGTCAAACAAAATACGATTCTGGGCAACGAATTTTATCCTTTAATCATCACTTCATTAAATTCTCGACGGTCGATAAACATCCCTAAGCTCCCATCTTCCAATAGAACATGCACTCCCTTATGGTGACAAACTGGCTCTATCGATTTTTTTTTGCAACTCTTCAATCTGCTTCTTCGTCTCAACTAGCTCATTAGTACCTATGAGGTCTCTTTACTTTTGGCGCTGTACCAGGCACTAAGGTAATAACAAACTTGATCTCTCGATCTGGTGGCACACCAAGTAGGTTCTCAGGAACACATCTGGATATTCTCTTACAATTGGCACATCTTCCAAGCTGATAGATTCCAACCTATTAATCATCAACTGACCACCAAGATCTACAGTAACTTGAAATTCCATTTTCCCGCTTTCAGGGCTTTTAGCTGACACAACACTTCGACCAAACTCCAGGACATCCTTATGTCCGGACAACTAATTCATTTCAGGAGTAGCATCTCGGGTCTGATACCCAATACCGTTCACTAGGAACTTTTCTCAAACAATAAGCAGCTTAACTCCATCACATTCTAGGTTACATCAAGCAATACTGTACTTTATGGCAACGGCAATTCTTCTGGACTGACAAGTTTCACGATCACCACAATACTGACCATCACTGCACACACATCACTTTCATGTGAACCACCATCACAGGTGCATACTCAGAAAAACATCTGAACCTTCTTTTACCATTAATGCTTTTATTCCAACACTTAACCTTCCATCATCTCAGCCATCTTTACTTTATTTCTTTACACAAGAAAATATTTACATGGAATTCATCACTAGTCACTTTTCCTCTACAAACAAGAATATGACACTTGCATAGGATAAAATCATCGATCTAAACTTCCTCGATTGACGTTGGCGCTGAAGTGTTGACTGGAACAGGATTGAGATTGCCTTGAACTGGTGTGATCACTTCCTTATGAGGGCAATTATTGGCGAAATGCCTGGGCTTGGTATAGGTATAACAAAGCTTAGGTCCACCTCTCTTCCTTGAGCATTCGTCGACTAGGGCAGTGTCTTCATTCAGACGCCTCTTCTTCGACTGATTCTCCATACAACCTTATCTTGCGACTTTACTGCTCACTCTTGGCGTTATGAACTTGACTGAGTTAACTTCTGGAACATCCATGGCCGCAGACAATGATTGTCTTCTCTATGGGCATCGATTAGCATAATGGCCTTCCATGTGACAGTTGTAACACACCCGTGTTCACTGTTGTGCGACTACATGTACATTGTTGTCCTCTTGTTACGTCAGAGCTGGTTGTTTCGTAGGGCATTCCCTAGCCCAATGACCTTCTTCATCACACAGGAAACATGCTGTTGGCGACTGCCAATTACTTCTTTCTTGATGAGGGCCAACAGGATTAAGGTATTGCGTCTTTAGCTCTTCAAGTGGCACCGCTCTTACAGCTGACGTTCTGCCTCTTCTTGACAACTTTTGAGCAACTATGGCTCGAAGATTCTTTTCGCGATCTTTGGGTTACAAATGGTAACTATTGAATCCAGGGGACATTGAGCTGGACCATGATCTCGACCTTCACACGGGTAACATGTGATGTCACTCATAGGACACTCTCCAAGAAAATGACTTCCTTCACAGCTGGAGCAATTAATCGCATGCTCGTCAGCTGTATGTCCTATTTCTCCACAGCGAATGCACGCATGATCTTCTGACTTGTTTGGTTGACAGCACTTCAGAGAGCAACGCTTAGATGGCGTACAAGGTGCAGGGCTAATATTATGCTCTGTATTTACCGTGACCATACTGTCTCCAGGTGAGGCAAAGAGATTACAAAAAGCAACAACAAATTCATTCCAAGTGATATTCCGCGGGGCTTCATGAATAGCACAATATTTCTTCCACCATTCTGCAGCAATTCCTTGCAACTGATAAGAAGCATACAAGACTTTCTCATCGCCTTCACACTGAGCAATGAGCAGCTTCCTCTCAATGGTCTTGAGCCAATCATCCGTTTCCGAAGGTAACACATTTCCTGAAAACGCCGGTGAACGAGTCCTTATGAATTCTGTTAAACTTAAGTAGGAACAGAAATCATTGGTAGAAGCTTGGGACACTGGGTTGACATTGGCTTGGTTAGTCATATTCTGCATTTGCTTCATCATTGCATGCATCAACTGAGTCTGAGCAGTCAAGAACTCTCTTGGACTCTGCATATCTATCTATACTGATGGTTGAAGAACTGATCCATCATTGAGGTTCTCCTTGGATTGATTTTCACTTCCACTGATTCTGTTGTTTCCACGAATCTGAACCATCTGCTTGATTGCTCCACTGGGTTAGGGAAGAGGGAAATAGCATAGGTAAGAAGCAGGAACCCTAAAGCAGGGGAGATAGGTTTAACCCAATAACTTAAGCAAATAATATTAATAACTTGGTATGGTTGCTTATATAAGCCTAAAAGCTCTGCAACACATACTGCACACTCAACAATCAAGGAAGAACCAATTCAACCAATACACACAAAACTGCCGCCTATAGGGGTAACACTTCTATCTTAAGCAGACGCGACTCCTACACATGAATCTCAACTGGCTACTCGAAGCATAGGTCTTCTAGCTCCTGGAACACTTCATCAACCCACTCCTTCCTTGAGCTCGACGATTCCTTCATGATCTTCAGGGTTGACATCAAGCACTTGATGCTTTCTCCTATGATGGAGCACGTCAACTACTAAGGCAACTCAGATAAGGTTTTTAACTCAATCCAGCAAGGGAGAGAGAAAGAAATTCAGTAGGGGAAAAGAGAGAAATTTTGACGAGGAAAGGAACAGAAGAGTAAGATAAGTCAAGAACATATTATTCTTCCAAGTTAATTATTTCCTTTAGAAAATAATTTTGAAGGTCCTATAGAGACGACCAGACTATCTAGGGTCAAGACCTATAGTCAGTATGGCTTTGATACCATTTCTGTCGAGACCCGAATATGCAAATTCGGACCCTCTGTGTATACTGCACTAGTCCAGGATCACGCTAGTGCACATAGGCTCAACATCGGTGCATATCAGAATCATACACAGCGGAAACATTATGAAAGACATCATATGATGTATACTACTAGTTGAATGACCTTATGGTCCACTTACATGACTATGCCTCGCAAGGCTGAATAACACATTAAACTGCAGCGGAATGAAAACGTAGACAACCCCTCAGTTTACCATAGGCAACTGACAAGGCTTGCGCCCTAAACACTCGTCTCTTCTTGGACTCCTCCTCCAGCATTGATACAGACTCCTCAACTGGTGATATTGTTGTTGGCAAGGGTGAGTACATAAAGCACTCAACAAATTGTGCACATAATGCAATTCCAACATAGCTATATGCAAGGCTTATTCCAAAGGATAGGCTATCATGGCTATTTTGCAACAAAGCAGCATTTATGAACCAATATGATAAATAGATTGTAAAAATTATAAAACAAATAACAATAATAGATAGATTCAACATTTCTCAAGTAAACCAAGCTTTCCAATCCTAAATCAAGTTCCAACCTTCCATATGGCAATCCCTCCATCCCATCAAAGTTTTCCATTTAGTTTAAACTAACCTTTAACTGTAATTCCCGAGCGTTGCTCAATACCGCGAGCATGACTATTCGAATAGGTTCACACTCTGCAGAGGTTATGCACTTTACCCACACGACATGATATTCTCTTTGCGCCTGGCCATTAGCACACTTCCTTTGGTGTGCCGGCAGAGAAATCACGACAAAGCCTTTACAATGCTCTAGCTTAACCCGGTACCACCCGCTAAGGTTTCAACACTAGTGGGACTGGTTACCACGTCCAGGGCCCCCCTCTTGCGCCATGTGAATTACTCCATAACTCGGGAACTCACACCGACCAAGATAGTACCAAAGTTAAGACATTGCAAATTAATAAGCTAGGCTGCCCCATACCAGACATGTGGTTGCACGATTGACTCAGGTCAAAGGCTTGTAAAGTTAAGTCCTTAGAGTGATCAGAGCAAGACATCCACATACCCTCTGCCTATCGGGCCCACCTTGGAATACTCGCCCCTTACCACTTGCCCCAATCTAAGTGATTATCACCCAAGTTTATTACCAAGCACCACGTGCTATCAACAAATCAATATCGTTGCGTGACATGACTCGCCACTACAGCTCAATCTCATTGTGTGACTTCACATGACACACAAGTTCACATCTTTGTTCCATATTCCATTAGTCAAGATTAATCATTGATAATTCAAGGACATGTGATGACAAGGCACAGCTAAGCAATCTACGACGGTCTAACCAGCCCATGTTGATTATCAATATTAACCAACTATTAGTTTACCATCCTAGGGTGACAATTAGATCATGGCATAAAAATGACAAGGTAGGGTATATAGATCAGATGGGTAGATTAACTAGATCCCAATTTAAATTGAAACAATTGTATACTTGAAATACTATGCAATAAAGTAAAACAATATAGCATTTGTATAAACATGGGTTCAACATGATCAAAGCACAACTTGCCTTGGAATAGGTTCTGATTTTCCTCTGGAACTTGCTCTTGAGTTGATGGATCTTCCTCCGAAGCGTCGCACAATTCAACGTTATGCGTACCGAAGGAGATAAGCAAATAAATACCAAAAAAGAGAGCAAATGAACTCAAAAAATCAATTAAAATCCACCATTAAATAGATCTCAATTTTAAAATTTTTTAGAAATTTGAATCACCTCAATCGGAACTCGTATGAAGGAGAACGAGCTCTCGGAAGTCTGAAAAAATCACAAAACCTGAAAATTGGAAAATACAAAATTAAACGAATTATTTTTCTAAAGGAAAATCGGGTTTATTGCGTCACTGCTGACACAAGACTGATGCGCGGGACCCTCGGTCTTTGGACCGAGTCCACAGGCTTACACCGGTACACAGTGGACTTGGTTCACCGCACTAGCGCTAGGGCTAACGTCACCGCTGACGCAAGCGAACACACGAACAACCACGCGTCGCACATCCGACGACTACGCCAGATCAGACGGTGGGGAAACAAGGACGCGGTGGTGAAAACGTGTCCAGATCCAAGATGTTGTCGGGCGAACGGACGGCTGGAATTCACAGCGAGGAGCGACGGCGAAGCGGCGACGCTATTCCGTCGGAGACGAAGAAGAAGCCAAGGCTGATGGATCGAAAGCACTAACTGGCGAATCTGGAAGAGCGGTTCGTGGGCTACACGGCGAGACACACAGCTACGGCGGAGACACACCGGAGCGACTAGACGACGGGGAGAAACCTTCGATTGCGGCAGTGCAACTTCGGCGAGCAAGAACTCGATGACGGTTGGCTTCCAGGCAACGGCGAAGCGGCGACGGGTGCGGCGCAGCAAGGTGAATCTCAGGAGGTGTGCGGCTCCTTAAATAGGGCCTTGGGAGTGAAGGACCGAGATGGCAAATAGAGGGGGGGTGAATGGTCGCAAATAAAATTTCCCCCAAAATACTCCAACAAAAACCTCGACAAGATCGCTCAAGGGAAATCGTGAAAAACCTGAAAAACTAGACAACTATGTGTACCCCAAGCTGGCATGGATAAGTACCATAAAATATGTGGGGATTTTTGAGTCACAATACTGGTTGTATAGTGTCCAAGATAAAGAGGAATCAATTCAAACTCTTGCTTTTAGGAAGGACATCAATTCAAATCACAAAAGTCACTTTCAGAAAAGCAAAAGCAGAATTTCCAAAACTTGTCCTCAAATTGCACAGGAGGTTGGTGTGTTTCTGCAGCTCACAAAATTTTTAGACTTTTTCTCCTTATGAGCATCAGAGTCGTGAAGAACTCCACCAAATATTTCCTCAAAAAGTCCTACAGAAAAAACAGGAAAAATCTAAGAACACAGTCTGGTCAAGAACTTCGGGCAGAAAGTTTGGGGCTCGGTTTTCAGCTCATGGCGCCCAAACGGTGCAACAAATGAACTCCAAAATGTTTCTACAAGTGGATGTCAAAGTCCCTCACCTCCTCCAACAAGAGTCACTTGAAAAAGATTTTTATAGGTTTTTATAGAAATCAAACACTGACTGCTGCGCGAAGAACAAGTTCTGAACAAAGTTGGAACTTGAAAGAAAAGATGTTCTCTACTCAATCCAAGAGTGCAAAACAGATGTAAAACCATATGAACACACTCAAAACATCCAAGATCAGCAGCATTTAGAAGGAGGGGAGGCAAATCCAAATTACATGAAAGTAAATTGCAAGAATGTAATTGCGGGAAAGTAAATGCTGAATTTAAATTGCGTAAAGTAAAGACATAATGTAAATGCATAAAATAAATTCAAAGGTGGATGGATAAAACTTTCATTTCTGGAAGGAGAGGTTACAAAGCCTCACTTTCATGTGGGCAAAGCTCAAAGGAGCATTCACAAACCTCAAAACCTTCAAGGGAAGGAGGCTACCCCTCCACCCCTATTTATACTACTCTTGGGCCACCCACCACCCTTGGATGAGTCCCTCAACCCTAGAGCACTCATCTAAGGGCTAGGATTAACCCACACACACAGCCATGCAAGGGCTAACCCAAAACCCACACACATACCGGGTTTTCTTGCACGGTTTTCAAAGCATACTACCTAGACCCGCTAACCTATCAACTAGACCTCAATCCGATGGCCCTCATTGATCCATGCGGCATCTAGCTAGCATCATCTCTTTTCCTTGTCTTCTTGACTTGCCCGAACTCCGTCTCTGATCATCTTTCGGCGATCTCCCAACCGTCTGGACCTCCGACGCTCCTCGCCTAGTCCCGGTCATCCTCCGCCTCACCATGACCTAGCACCATCGCCCTGCAACCATTGAAGACAAGGAAAAACCTTTCATAGCAATGCCCACAATGATATGCACTAAACCCATCCAACTAATCACTACCGCGCCCATACAGCCGGTACTGCCACTCCTAGCAAAGACAGCTCAAATTGCTTCATTTTGAAAATCAATCCAAATCAAACTCAAACTTGAGCACACCTTGCTCAAATAAAGTCAAATACTCATCACATACATGGATGGACCTCCACATGGTCCTTCAATCTCCCCCTTGATGAGTATATTGACAAACCACACAAAAAGGCATAAATTTGAGTTTGATGAAAATGAAGAAGAAAGCAATTTTTAGTTGTAAAGTCAAACTTGGTCCAAAGATATAAATTAGAACCATGACCAAGTTGACGAAGAGGAATTTAGATTTTAGAGTTAAATTTAAGAAAGAGCAAGTTTTCAACAAAAACTCTAAAATCCAACTAAACATGTCAAATGTGATTATGAGATTATGATCCAACAGAAGTAGTAGCATAGTTTTACAAAGATCATAACAACCAAATATGCATTCACATTTTTATCTTTTTAGTGATGCCTTTTCTACGTTTTCTCCCCCTTTTGGCAATATAGGCATCAATTTTTTTATGTATGCATGAAATGCAATCGAAAGAGCTTTGAAGATTATCAAATTGATCAAAATGGAAGGATATTACACCAAGCTTGTCAATTTCAGAAGATGACTAAACTAAGACATGTCCAAGTGCAAATACGAGCTTAGTTTTGAATATTTCATTTTAGCAAGATTTGACAAGTGCAACACTTAGCTTTAGTTTCAAAAATAGAAGAATAGCCACTCTAAGGATCAAAAGGAAAACCTAGAGTTCAACCTACTCAACACTTTGGGGAATCTAGAAGAGCATACAAGGTCCTTCGGACTCATTTATCACTTAATGCAAATTTTGATTTATCATCATACAAGACATAGCGGGGTGCAAATGTTTGACATTATTTGCATTCTTTACCCACATATGTCTTTGTTTTTAATTTATTTGCATTTTCTTTTGACAACCAATTGACTCAAGCCGTATGCGACCATCTCAAGATGAACTCTTAAGAGGATGGTCTAGGTCAAACACGATGTATTCCAAGTTCATCCCAAGTGCAATGGGAAGCGGTCTTGTGAATGCAAGGTGTTGAGTCGTATGTGCACAAGAAGAGTCAATTTTGTTTAATTTTCATTTTTAGCACAATGATTCATGAGCAATTGAAGGACTCTAGCATGGATCAAACTAGTTTCACCCAAGTTGCTATAGGGACTCTAGAGAACTGCAAAATTTCTCAAACTATGGCACAAACCTCTAGAGAAGAAACCTAGCAAGTAAAAGCAACAAGTTTCATCAAGTTTTTCATTTAAGACTTTTTTCATTTTAAAGCTTAGCAAGTTAAATGAACTTGGACATATCTAAGCTAGTGATTTCCTCCATATGATGCAGCATGGTGTATAGCATGAAGAAGAAATCAATTGCATAATAGACAAAGCTCATTAAACAGGAAATGCAGTCTATATGCAATGCACGAACAGATTCCCAAACTCCCCCTCAACAAATGAATCAATTTTAAGCTCAAATCTGGTTAAAGTTGAGTTATTATCAAGATTAGGCACAAAGAAAAACCGAATGAACTCAATAATAACCAGAAAAACAGAATGAGGAGAAGAAGTCGAGAAACTGCAAAACTGGATGGCTATTGAGCATAGATAAGATAGAAGAGACTCACTACGGCTCAGACTCGCTCTTATCTTCCCAGAGACTCGACATAGGAAGTCGACTCTAGATCCCAACTAAGGAGTGCACATGCACCTGTCTACCAGGAGGCCCAATACCGCTAGACTTATAAGACGTGAGGGAACTCAACCTAGAGAGAAGAGAGAACACTAATCAGGCATGATAGCAACCTAAAGCACAAGATAAGAGGTCCATAGAAGGCATGCCGAAGTCTAAGTGAGTGAACTCAACTCAAGAAAACAAGCCCAAAGTCACCCAAAAGAAATAAAAGAAAAGAAAAGCTGAAAGAAAACATATAATACATAATATACAAACCAGCTCCCCTCACGAAAGGCCGTAGGGCTCACGACTCCAAGCTCACTCCTCAAGGCAACAAATCTGAGCTATCCAAAGGCTTAGTGAAGATATCGGCTAATCAAGGTCACTCTCTGAATCAAGCGCGATATCTCCCTTCTCCACATGATCTCTAAGGAAGTGATATCTAATATCAATGTGCTTGGTCCGGAATGTTGCAATTTGGGTTTTAGCAATACAAATAGCAGAAGTGTTGTCGCAGAAAAGTGGCACACTCTCTATCTCTAACCCATAGTCCCGTAAGGTCGATCTCATCCAGAGCACTGCTACAAAGAATCGGTGCAGCAACATACTCGGCCTCAGTGGTGGACTGTGCAACCGCAGACTGCTTCCTAGATGACCAAGAAACAAGAGAAGTGCCAATGAATTGGCAAGTGCCGAAGTGCTCTTCCTATCTATCCTACTGACCAAGAAAGTCGGCATCGGAAAAGGCTCTAAGAGATAGACAAGAAGAAGAAGAGTACCAAATACCATAATCAGTGGTAGCCCGAAGGTACCTGAAGATGCGCTTGACCGCCTGGCGGTGAGAGGCGCGAGGAGAAGCTTGAAATCGAGTGCACAGACACACAGCTAAATGTATGTCCGGCCTCGAAGCAGTGAGGTACAAGAGGGAGCCGATCATGCTCCGAAACTCCTTTTGATCAACAGGCTCACCATCCTCATCGGGCTCGAGGATAGCAGTGGTGGCCATAGGAGTCATCACTGGCTTCCCATCAGACATATCGAAGCGCCTCAGGAGGTCACGGGTATACTTGCCTTGATGCAAGAAAGTACCCTCCAGAGTCTGCTTGATTTGGAAGCCAAGAAAGTAGCTCAACTCGCCCATCAAACTCATCTCAAACTCTGTGCTCATCACCTCAGAAAACTGAGACACAAGCGAATGAGATGAGCCACCAAAAATGATATCGCCCACATAAATGCGGACAAGAAGAAAATGAGACTCATGGTGTCTGATGAACAGAGTTTTGTCTACTATGCCCATTTTGAAGTCATGGCTGAGAAGATAAGACTTGAGCCTCTCATACCATGCTCTGGGGGCCTGTTCGAGTCCATACAAAGCTTTGGAGAGCTTGTATACATGACTCGAAAACTTGGGGTTCTCGAATCCTGGAGGTTGTTTGACATAAACCTCTTCCTCAATATAGCCATTGAGGAATGCACTCTTGACATCCATTTGATAGAACTTGAAGCCCTGGGATGTAGAGAATGCAAGCAGGATCTTAATAGCCTCTAGTCTAGCTATAGGGGCAAAGGTCTCCTTAAAGTCAAGACCCTCAACCTGAGAAAAGCCCTATGCAACTAGCCTAGCCTTGTTGCGAATGACAACCCCATCCTCACTCTGCTTGTTTTTGAACACCCACTTGGTCCCAATGACATTATGACCAGATGGGGGCTCGATAAGCTGCCATACCTTGTTCCTCTCAAAGTTCTCAAGTTCCTCATGCATAGCATTAATCCACGATTCATCGGATAATGCATGAGAAACATCCTTCGGCTCAAAGGAGGCAACGAAGGCAGAGTGGAGGCAGAAACTGGACAAACCTGTTTTTGATCGAGTGACCCGCTCAAACAGATCACTAATGATCTGATCAGGTGGATGAGAACGTTGAATATGACGGGGAGGTCCAGAAACAGAAGTGGCCTCTACCTCATGCACAGAAGAGGTAGGAGCAGAGCCACTAGCTGAAGGAGAGTCAGAAGGCAAGGGCTGGTCTTCCTGAGGTGCAGAAATGGAAACAGGAGGCACCTCAGGTGAAGAGGGGACTGGATCCGGTGGAACACCATCATCTCCATCATCCTCATCTTGTACAAAGATGGTCTCGGAGGGATAAGAAAAGCCTGAAACATCAGGTCTAGCTCCTGGGCTAGCCTTATCAAAGGTCACATCACAGGTCTCTATGATCCTATGCGCATCAACACTCTAGACCCTATAGCTACGAGAAGAAGTCGAGTAACCTAGAAAGATAACATCAAAAGAGCGAGACTTAAACTTATCTAGGTTACCAGACTTCAAGATAAAACACTTGCAACCGAAAACGCGAAAATGAGACACACTGGGCTTTCGCCCATACCTCAACTCATAAGAAGTGCGATGAAGATGTGCTCTCAAAAACACGCGATTAGAAACATGGCAAACAGTAGCTATAGCCTCAGCCCAAAACTTCCTAGGAGTACTGTACTCGTCTAGCATCGTCCTGGCCATCTCAACCAAGGTCCTGTTCTTCCTTTCCACTACGCCATTCTGCTGAGGGGGGGTAGTGAGAAGAGAACTGATGCTCTAAACAGACTCCACACAGAAACTCTCAAAGTAGGAATTCTTGAACTCCGTGCCATTATCACTGCGTATAGCTTGTAATGCACCTGGGAGCTCAATAGACAACCTACTAACAAAACCCCTGAAGTGAGAAAAAGTCTCATCCTTCGAGGCCATGAAGAATACCCAAGAGTATCTAGAAAAATCATCAACGATGACAAGAACATACCACTTCCCTCCTGCCGATTGCACTTTAGCCGACCAACAAAGTCCATATGTAAAAGCTGTCCCGTTGTATCGATCATCACTACGGTGGATCGGAGGATGAGAAGCGATAACCATCTTGCCATGTCGGCAAGGAGAGCAAACTAAGTCTTTGACTATCTTGAGTTTGGGCAAACCCGAATGAGATCGTGGTCGCTAACTCGGGTCAAATGATCAAAACCAATGTGACCAAGTCTCCTATGCCGAAGGAGAGATCACGGACTCGAAGCAATCAAACATCGAAGAGAGTCTCCGGAAGAAGCGAAAAATCAGCACGAAGACTCTCCCAAATCTAGAAATCCCAAAATTAACCCTCCGATGAATCAAGAATTCTACAGCATTACTCTTGAAGCTTACCTCGAAAGAGTCATCGATAAACCGAGAAACAGAGAGCGATTGTATTGCAGCTTACTTACTAAGGCAACATCTTTAAGAATGAAATTTTGGTTAATGCGGATGGTACCTTTAGCAATGACTCTACTCAAGATGCATCCCCAAAAGTGATTAACTCATCACCGGGGCTCGGACTAGGAAGAGAACCAACGAGAATCTCCGGTCATATGACGAGAACAACCGAGTCAACAATCCAAACATCGCCCTTCCCCATCCGGATTTAACCTGATCAAGACACAAGAGAGAAAGATGACTCAAGATCTTGGGATAGAGTGAAGACTTAGGAACCCAATATCAACCATACGACACCTCAGTACCGACCACAAAAGAAGATCGACTCGAGTGTCTCTCTGACGCTCAACTCTCACACGATCAGAGCAACTCGTAGATGATCTAGGAGTCAAAACTGGGTTGGCACGCCGTGGTGCAAAAGCCGGACCATCCCAGTTAGGCTGCCTGGATCTCCTACCGGAAAACACCTCACGCCGCTGATATCTACCTCGATGTGAAAAATGAGGAATATCAAGAGGACGGCGGAAAGATCGACTACGAATAGCTCGGGACTAAAACTCAAGAACTAGCATGAAAACCAAGTCTGGACGCTGTCCAAAAGCAGCGACTCTCTAACTTTGTCTAGAAGCGGTGTGTGTCTTAGGAGCACTCAAAGTCCGGGATGACCACAATACCCCTAAGAGCAACAACACGCCACGCCGAGTGATCTTGGTGTGCTGGCGAAATCTACTAGGTGACCATCCTTCTTACGGAAGGTGCATGTGTACTTCGCCTTGCTAGAGGCGTAGCAATAGGAGTAACACCCTTCAGTGGAAGTCCTATGGACAACCCAATGACCTAAACACGGTGGTACTCACTGGGAGCTACCACAATCTCACCACTCTTGGAGCCGCGCACAATGGTGGGAGGATGCGCCTGAGCGTGCTCAAGGGATCAAATCCTAGACCTTGATTGAATCTACTAATCTTGGATTGGTCTAGAATAAGATTGAGCTTCTTCTTGCCTCCAACAAACTTCTCGAGAGTGCTCATAAGATCTTGGCAATCTCGAAAGAAAGAAGCACAAGAAGAACAGGGGAAGGAGAGGAAGAAGAAGAACCGAGAAGAGAAAGAGAAGATCTCTCGGACGTGCTTTTGTTCCCTAGCACGGCTGCCTAAATCTTGAGGGCCTCACAAGAAACGCAAGGAGCATCTCTAATCCTAAGGGTTTGGTCTTTTAACTTCTTCCTAAGCTCGACATGGATTTGATCCACATCATCCTTAACCCCAACACACAGCAAGCAACCAGTTTCTGACTTAACTAGTAAGTCCTTAGCAAGTTGATCACACTGGACATTCAAAGCATCATTGTCAAGTTTTAGTTGCCTATAGCCCTCACATGAGCTGACTGGGTCCTTAGAAGCATGAAATTCAAGTTCATCATTTCAAGCAGAAAGCTTTCTAAGGTGTTCGCTCATGGCATCAATTTCGGCAAGCAATTTAGGGCAATTATCACATGATGGAGTGGAGTGAGCATGAAGAAAACTAGCCTCAACAGGAATAGCATCAACAGAACTAGTGCTAGCATTCTTCAACCTAAGACCATCAAGTTCAGCAAGCACACTATCATGTATGGTCCTTAGGTTCTCCAACTCCACAAGAATAGCATCACACAAAGAGCAATCATCAGTGACTCGGGAGGGAGAAGATCTAAGTGAAGCTAACTCCCGAGTCAAGGTACCTACTTCCTTCTCAAGCTCCGTACACCTAGCTCTAGCTCTAGCATGAAATTTTCCTAATTTGCAGAAAGCTTCGTTGAGCTGGTCATAGGAGGGTACCTCATCCGAGTCGCTGATGTCGTTGGTGTCGGCCATGAAGCACATGCCGGAGAAGTCGTCGCCGCCCTTCTTCTCTTGCGGATCATCCTCGCCCTCGTTGCTCCATGTCTCCGTGTCGTAGAGGTTGATGTCATCAAGCGTGGCGAGGACGCGGTGGAAGAGCTTCTTGTTCTTGGAGAAGTTGTGGTACTTCTTCTCGTGTGCCGATTCACGAACTGGAGGCTTCTTGTTGCGGTTCTTGTCAGTGTAGTCGTTCTTGCCCGAATGGCCAACGTCGTTCTTGCCCTTCTCCAGCTTGGGACAGTTCACCCGAATGTGGTTGGGGCCACCACACTCGAAGCAGGTGATCATGCCACCTCTCTTCCTCTCTCTCACCCTCTTGTATGCATGAGAAAACTTGCGAGCGAGAAGAGCAAGCTCATTTTCTGGAAATTTTTCCAGTTGGTCATCGCTTAGCTCGCAAAGGGCGAAAAAAGAGAAACCAATAGAAGGATCAGAAGAAGAAGATCCAATGGGATCGGTGACCAAAGCCATCGACTGAGATTTCATCTTCCGAGAGATGACATCGATCTCATGAGTCTTGTGGCGAGAATAAAGCCTGTCAAGAGTCAGAGTCGATAAGTCGGTGGTGTCCTTGATGGTGGTCACCTTCATCTCCCAAACCTGAAGGTCGAGTGTGGTCAAGAAATGCCGAGCATTGTCCGAGTCAAGGTATATGCAACCAACTGCTCGGAGGTCGCTCAAAATCTTTGTAAACCGACCAAAACACTCGTCGAGACTCTCACCAGCGCGTTGATCAAATTTGTTGCACTCGCGCTTGAACTGGTCCTACCTCACAGTCTTGATTTGAGTAGAGCCCTCATGGTAAGCATCGAGGGTTACCCAAATCTCGTGAGCGGAGCGAAGGTGAGAAATCCTATCATACTCACTGCGGCTAAGACCCTGTATGAGAATGTTCCTTGCCTTAGCATTCGCCTCAACGTCAACCATATTGATGGCCGTGACATTTTCATCAGCAGGAACCTCATATGGGAGTTTCACCTTCTGCCATATCAGGTAACCCTGGGCAGTGATGTATGACTCCATCCGGGACTTCCAAAAAGGAAAATCACCTCCATTAAAGATGGGAGGCTTGGTGGAATATTTGTCTGTCGCCATGGCTCTCGAGACCGGTCAAGATCTATGGAAGAGCAAAACCGGCTCTGATACCAATTGAAGGACCGAGATGGCGAACAGAGGGGGGGTGAATGGTCACAAATAAAATTTCCCCTAAAATACTCCAACAAAAACCTCGACAAGATCGCTCAAAGGAAATCGTGAAAAACCTGAAAAACTAGACAACTATGTGTACCCCAAGCTTGCATGGATAAGTACCATAAAATATGTGGGGATTTTTGAGTCACAATACAGGTTGTCTAGTGTCCAAGATAAAGAGGAATCAATTCAAACT
Source organism: Otatea glauca (assembly GCA_036346275.1). Taxonomy (NCBI): domain Eukaryota; kingdom Viridiplantae; phylum Streptophyta; class Magnoliopsida; order Poales; family Poaceae; genus Otatea; species Otatea glauca. The sequence continues at coordinate 15,986 of JAYEVK010000423.1, read as the reverse complement.
CTTGCTTTTAGAAAGGACATCAATTCAAATCACAAAAGTCACTTTCAGAAAAGCAAAAGCAGAATTTCCAGAACTTGTCCTCAATTTGCACAGGAGGTTGGTGGGTTTCTACTGCTCACAAAATTTTGAGACATTTTTTCCCTATGAGCATCAGAGTCGTGAAGAACTCCACCAAATTTCTCCTCAAAAAGCCTTACAGAAAAAACAGGAAAAAGCTAAGAACACAGTCTGGTCAAGAACTTCGAGTAGAAAGTTTGGGGCTCAGTTTTCACCTCATGGCGCCCAAACGGCGCAACAAGTGAACTCTAAACTTTTTCTGCAAGTGGATATCAGAGTGCCGCACCTCATCCAAGAAGAATCAATTCAAAAGGATTTTTCTAGATGTTTATAGAAATCAAACACTGACTGCTGCACGAAGAACAAGTTCTGAACAAAAATGGAACTTGAAAGAAAAGATGTTCTCTACTCAATCCAAGAGTGCAAAAGAGATGTAAAACCAAATGAACACACACAAAACATCCAAGATCAGCAGCATTTAGAAGGAGGGGAGGCAAATCCAAATTACATGAAAGTAAATTGCGAGAATGTAATTGCGGGAAAGTAAATACGGAATTTAAATTGCGTAAAGTAAAGACATAATGTAAATGCGCAAAATAAATTCAGAGGTGGATGGATAAAACATTCATTTCTGGAAGGAGAGGTTACAAAGCCTTACTTTCATGTGGGCAAAGCTCAAAGGAGCATTCACAAACCTCAAAACCTTCAAGGGAAGGAGGCTACCCCTCCACCCCTATTTATACTACTCTTGGGTGACCTACCACCCTTGGATGAGTCCCTCAACCCTAGAGCACTCATCTAAGGGCTAGGATTAACCCACACACACAGCCATGCAAGGGCTAACCCAAAACCCACACACATACCGGGTTTTCTTGCACGGTTTTCAAAGCATACTACCTAGACCCGCAAACCTATCAACTAGACCTCAATCCGACGGCCCTCATTGATCCACGCGGCATCTAGCTAGCATCATCTCCTTTCCTTGTCTTCTTGACTTGCCCGTACTCCGTCTCCGATCATCTTTCGGCGATCTCCCAACCGTCTGGACCTCCGACGCTCCTCGCCTAGTCCCGGTCATCCTCCGCCTCACCATGACCTAGCACCGTCGCCCTGCAACCATCGAAGACAAGGAAAAACCTTTCATAGCAATGCCCACAATGGTATGCACTAAACCCATCCAACTCATCACTACCGCGCCCATACAGCCGGTACTGCCACTCCTGTTAGAGACATCTCAAATTGCTTCATTTTGAAAATCAATCCAAATCAAACTCAAACTTGAGCACACCTTGCTCAAATAAAGTCAAATATTCATCACAAACATGGATGGACCTCCACATGGTCCTTAAGGGAGGCGTGCAGGGCAAGGAAATCGTGGAGGACTCGGCGGCGGCGACAGATTTGATTCGATACGGCGGCGGAGACGTGGCGCAATCTCTCGCATCCACAAGCAATGGTCCGACGGTTCACAAGTGGCGGTGACGCGGATGAATCCTGATCGCCCGATCAAGCTCCAATGGTCGAGATCAACGATGGTTAGGGTTTTAGTGGAGCGAGCCAACGCGATCGCGCACGGGCCAACAATGTGAGAAGCCAGCGGTGAATGGCGGGGGCTAGCGGAGCGGGCCGCCAATGAATAGGAACGGGCCATCGGGGATTCGGCCCAGAATAAGTTTTCGAAATAAAATCATTTTCTGAATTAGAATAAATCCAAAAATTCAAATAAAATCAAATAAATCCAAATAAATAGAAAAGAAATTCATAAAAAACTCCATAAATACAGAAAAATTATTTAGAGCACAAAGGACCCAACAACGACTGGAAATCTTTTGTTTGCCAAATCATTTATTCAAATTAAATCTTTTCATTAATAGAAAATTCACATTAAGCTGGATTAATTCAAGGAAAATGCCAATGGTTCATTTTCAAAATCAAACATTTCAAAACTTAAATTTTTGGGATGTTATAGTGGTGATGAGTTATTAACTGTGTTTAAGAATGAGGTGCTTAAGTTTGAGTTTGTTTTGAGCGCTATTCTAAATTTGAAGCAATTTGAGCTCTATTTGGAATTTGCGATACTACCGGCCATGTGGGAGCAGTAGCACCGGCCTTAGGCCAGTGTAAAAATTCCATAGAGCAGTGTTTTGGGTTTTTGGATGTAGGGCGGTGCTACCGACCCTTATGTAACATCCCAAAATTTGGCTTATAATTTCGCTCACGTGCATTTTTGTGATTTTCTGAATTTATTGGATTTTTCCAGAAATTATCTAAATTTATTTTAATTAAGTATATTGAACCTTTGGTGAAAACTAAATATATATAGATAAAGTTAATATAAAGTTTTACCAAAAATATTTTATTTGAGCTCAGAATGTCTCAAAGTATTTATGAGAATTTTCTGGGATTTTTCCTGATATTTTAATTACTTAAAATAGATTAATCTAATTTCGGGAATTATTTTAAATCAAAAAGCTTTTGAAAATCGAGTGAATAATCTCGGGCCAAGCCCGGCCTCTGTGCGTCTTGTGACCCATTCTTTGTCGCGGCCCGTTAGCTCGCTTTCGCTTGCCTGCTTGCGTGTGACCGTTGGATGAAGATCAGATGGCTGCCTCCTTTCGCGAAACCCTAGTGCTGCGAGCCGTTGGATCGAGATCAAGTGGTCGGGATCGCTTCGCGTTGTTTTGGTAAGTTTAGATCTCGTCCGTTGGATTTGGAAAGAGCGGATCGGATCGTATCGCGGATCTAATCTTGGCGCTCATCTTGGATCGGACGGTCTCGATCGTCGTCTCCGATTCGGTTTCCGAATCCGCCGCCGCTGCCGTCGCCGCCGCGTGATTTAGGGTTTCCTTCCCTGTGCGCATGCCGAGGCTATAAAAGCCGCAGCCCGCACTCCGATGTTCCTCGTTCCCTTGCGCAGCCAGTAGCTCTAGCCTCTTCGCTGTTTATCTGCCATCATCGCTCAGGAGCTCACCGTAGTTCTTTGCGGTGCCGCGCGAGTTTTTGCGCCATTCTGCGCGTCGAGCATCCTCCGCCGAATCGGTTCCAGATCCGAGTTCCTCGCGTCGTGTCGCGTCGAGTCCGCCTTCTTCTTCGCCGGAGTCGCGTCGAACGCCGCTCGGGTGGTCGTCTTCCTCGCTCGGTGCAAGCCCGCCGCCGTGTCTCGGAGCTTCGCGCATCCGTTGGATCTTCGCCGAACCGTCCAGATCAAGCCACGTCGCTTCTTCATCAGTGTTTCGCTCGGGTAAATTTCTAACCGTTAGATCCGAATAGACGATCGGGATTGAGCCACGTAGGGGTAGATCGGTGGCCGTCAGATCGTCGCGCAGATGCGCGCCGCGTGTCGAGCATCGGCACGGGCGGCGTCGCAGCCAATCGATGCGCGCCGCGTGTCGGGCGCGTGGTGCGAGGCGCCGTGGGCCGCGTCCACGGTGGACCAGAGGCGGTTCCGTGGACCGAGTCCATGGACCAGGCGATGTGTCAGCGCCTGATTAGTCCGAGTCAGGGCTGACATCAGCGTTGCGCAATAAAGATCTTTTCCAATAGAAAAATAATTCAGAAAAATCAGAAATTCTATTTTCTGTATTTTCAGTATTTATTCAAACTTCAAAAGGCTATATCTTTTGCATTTTAACTCGGATTTGAGTGATTCAAATTTCTAAAAATTTTTAAAATCAATATCTATTTATTGGTGAATTTTATTTTATTTTTGGAGTTTGTTTCCTATCTGGTTTGGTGTTTATTTGCTATTTTGGCATCGTTTCGCGTAGACGTTGAACTGCTCGGTGATCCGGAGGAGGATTCATCGCTTCAAGACCCAAGCTCAGATCAAGACCAGCACCTACTCCAAGGCAAGTTGTGCTTTGATCATGTTGCACCTAATTTTCACCAAATTGCTATTTTGTCTCTTAAACTTTATGCATGATATTTTATGTGTATAAATGATTTCAATTAATCTGGGAATTAGATAATATGCCTATTTGAATTAAATCATACCTTGCCAATTTTATGCCATGATCTATTTGTCACCCTAGGATGTGGAATTATAGTTGGTTAATATTGATAATCAACCTGGGCTAGTTAGACCGTCATAGATTGCTTAGCCATGCCATGTCATCACATGTGTCCGAATGTTGATACTTAATCTTGACTAATGGAATATGGAACAATGTTTATGAATTGGTGTGTCATGTGTTGTCACACAATGATATCAAGTTGTCGTGGCGAGGAGGTCACACATCGGGATTGAAATGTTGATGGCATGTGGTGCTTGGTAATCAATGGGGTGGTAATGATTTTAGATTGAGGCAAGTGGCAAGGGGCGGTGTGCCAAGGTGGGCCAGTTTGGCGGGGTATGTGGAAGTCTTGCCTTAATCACTTTAAGGACTTAACCTTGCAAGCCTTTGACTGAGTCTCTCTTGCAACCACATGTGCGGAATGGGACAGCCTAGTTGAATAATTTGTGAAACCTAGATTTGATCTCGTCGTGGTGAATAGTGAGTCCCGGTTACGGTTTAACTCACATGGCGCAAGAGGGGGCCTGTTATGGTGGTTTAACCCTTCAAAGTTGAAACCTTAGCGAGCAGTACTGGGTCTAGGTGTAGCATTGTAAAGGCTTTGTTATGATCACTCGCCTTGGTGGTGTTTGGTTGTATCGTGTGGGTAAAGTGCATAACCTCTGCAGAGTGTACAATCTATTCGAATAGCCGTGCTCACGGTATTGGGCAATGCTCAGGAATTACAGTTAAGGGTTAGACTTTTGTTAAACAAAAACTTGTTGAGATGGCAAGGTGCCATGGAAAGTGGAAAATTAATTTAGGTTTGGAAACTTGGTGTATTTTAGAAATACCGAATTTATTAATTACTGTATTTGTTTTACTGCTTTCCAATCTATTTATTGTATTCTTGTTAAATGCTGCTTTATTGCAAAATACCCTTACTAGCCATTCCTTTGGATTAAGCCAAGCATATAGAATATTAGACTTGCATTGTTGTGCACAACTTGTTGAGTGCTTTATGTACTCACCCCAACAACAACAACTTCAGAAGAAGAGGAATCTATACCATTCATGGAGGAGGATTACATGGATGCGAATGCTTAGGTCCGAGCCTCGTCGGTTGCTGTGTGGCGAATCGAGCGCCACCGCTTTATTCTATTTCATTGCTTCTCATTGATACTCTTTTTAAGCCCTGTGAGGCATTATTCATGTAAGACAACAGTTATTATTAATTAATGAAGTTTATGCTATATTTCGCTGTGTGTGACTATGATAGCATCTATGTTGAGCCTGTGTGCACTAGCGTGATCCTGGACTAGTGCGGTATACACAGAGGGTCCGGATTTGCAAATTCGGGTCCCGACAGAGGTGGTATCAGAGCCAGGTTGACTATAGGTCTTGGCCCTAGGTAGTTGGTATCTCTTAGGAGTGTCCAAAATTATTTTCTAAAGAAAACGGTAAAATTGACTAATATGAAACTCTTGGCTTATCTCATCCTCCTACTCTCATCCTTGCTAAATTACCTTCTTTTCGTTGCCGTTTCGAGTGGAGATCTTATTCAAAATTTTGTTTTGAATAGATGCCGATCTTCCAGTCTTTCGAGTCGAGGCAGGGTGGCTACGCCATGGAGCTGTGGAGAGTTCTTCAAGTGATTGGAGGCTTTGATCGTCCACTCTACCGAGGAAGCAACTGGAACGTCAACGGTGTGCATCGGGGGTTCTTCTACAAGCTGATCATCTTCGCTCGAGAGTGCGACGAGACCACCAGACCGATCCACATCACCGCCCGGAGGTTCACTTACGAGACTGGAGTTCAAGAGGCTGCTAGACTTGCTCTCGACGGATCCGCCACGACTACGCCTACGAGCCGCGACACCGTGTTCGACTTCACCCGACAAAGGCGAAAGCGGCGTCGACGGATCGTGGAGGAGAGTGTGCTACTGCAGACACCTTGCTTTGAGTTCGCCACCGCCCGGAGGATCACCGAGGACACTGCGCAGAGCCGGAGACAGCGTGTGAGGCGCCGAGAGTGGCGGAGCGAGCTTCAAAGACCCGTGACGCCGCAGCCTGAGTCATCGGCGAGGGAGGAAGCCTTGCAGGTGGCCGAGGAGCTAGCGGACCAGGTCGCCCAGAGCCGGATGAGGTCGCCGAGGAGGAAGAAGAAGACCCAAGAGCGTGAGTGGGAGCCCGAGGAGCCGCAGAAGGTCACCAGATAGGTTCGCACCCATGCGGCCCACCCACCGTGTATGCACCGATCGGCCTCAACCGGGGTGGTGGATGAGTGAGAGTCGGTCTTAGAGTTGTGTTGAGACTCGAGTGTTGAGTCGCGTCTTTAAGTTAGCCTTTACCTTTAGTAGACGTTAAGGTTGCATGTTTAGTTTGGTTCTTAATTGTTTGTCGAGTGTGCGTTATGTGCTGCAAAGCCCTTAGGCATTGTAAGCAACCATACCAAGTATTAATAAAGATTATTTAAGTTGGGTTTAACCTGTTTCCCCGCCTTAGAAATTCTTGCATCTTATCTATGCTACATCTACCTTTCCTAACCCAAGAAGCAATCAAGCGGATGGTGAATACCCGCAGCAACAACGGAGCTTGAGAAGTGGTCTCGCGCCGGGCAACAATCCCAACGAAGGAGCACCACCACCACCAAAGTGGATATGCAGAACTTGGGAGCTTTTCTCGCAAGCGCAGACTCGCTTGATGCGCATAATGATGCAAAGAGATGACCAATATGGGCTGCAATCAACAACCCCGCTACTCAGATTAATAACGGCGGACCTCGTCCTTATTCCAAATTGTCGACTTTATGAGGACCCGACCGCCAACATTCTCGCAACGCCAACCCTTGGAAGCGTATGATTGGTGAGAACCACCGAGAGGAAGTTGTACATCACGCAATGTGAAGGGCATGAGAAGGTTCTTTATGCATCTCATCGCCTTGAGGGAACAAATGCAGAATGGTGGGAGAACTCTTCGTGCTACTCACGAGGCACCCATGGAAATCACGTGGAAGAATTCGCAACGGCCTTCGCCAATACCACGCACTGCGTAAGGAATGATGGACCTGAAAAGGAAGAATTCGTATGCTTAAGCAAGGAAGCCAACCGTGGCGATTACCTAAACAAATTCACGCAGCTTAGCTCGCTATGCTTCGAGGACGAGGACGACAAGGCCAGCGATCCCGCTTCATGAAAGGACTAAACTCGTGGCTGCAAGTGGGGTGACATCTACACTTTTCCAGATTTCCAAGAATTGGTAAACAAGGCTTTGATTCTGGAGGATAAGCGCAAGGAGTGACGAATACTAATAAAAAGGATACCCCAACAGCCCGAAGCGACGAGCCAGCGGCCTCAAGCATATCTCCAGCCCAACAGGCCGCGCCCGGCCCGCAGCCGACCGAATCGCCTGCGAGACCATGCAAGGCATCCGCTCCCGACCGGCCAGGGGAAGCGAATCCGACCGAGATGGCGCCCCGACCCCTCTTGGCGGGCGGGATCTCCGACTCCAACCAAACTAAGGTGACGAACGCCGAGTGCAGCGTGTCAGTCCTCATCGCCTACCGCCACGCACTTCGAATAAGGTCAATCAGAGCGACTATACAAGGGCAAGTGGCTCCTTCCCAAGAAGATCCGTGACCGCAGAAGACAAAGTTTCGACCCCATCAACTACCACGTCGACAAAGACGCCGCACGCCCTCCCGAGGCAGCGCCAACGTCACGCACCTCGACGTCAGCATTCGCAAGGGTCACAGAGGGCAAGTACGCTATTTCCCGGGGAATACCTAACCTCCCTGACCACCAAGGCTACCAACCCAGCATGGGCAAGACGGGTGGCGACCAGTCCACAGGACGAAGGGCCGGAGCTCCTAGCATAGGTCACCTTGCTCTTCCTCCCAACTCTCGATGTAACCTGCCCCTTCCTTCTGTATAAAAGGAGGCAGGGCTATACGATTCAAGGAGGGCGAGAACGAGAGAAAGAGAGGGCGCTATCAAACCCATCTCGCTAAGTCATTGGGATTCTCGCTTGTAAAACTTTGTGCAGTCATCTGTACCAAGAGTAATACAACACCACCACACGAACTAGAGTAGGGACCTTCAGCCCGAACCAGTATACATCTTGGACTCACGAGTCTAACCATTCAGGGAGTGGAACGCGCGACCCCCTAGACTTACAAATTTACTTGCCGCTCGCCTCCGCCGGTTGGCCCGCGCTGTAGGGGCTTCGCGTCTTCATCACCATCTCCGGATTCCGTTTATCTCCCTGATGGCATCCACCCACTTCGACGACATGACTGCACCGGGGAACCGGATCCGCTTCGGCTCCCTCGACATCGCCGTCACCCCGACGGGAGGGCTCACGCTCGTCCCCACCGCCTCCGGAGGACAGGCGCCCGTTGAGAGCTTGGGCGTCCTCTCCGGCGACTTCGCTAAGCTCCGGCTTGGGGCGCCCCTGCAGGCCCCGAAGACGGAACCCGAGGAGTGCTCCGCCACGGTCGGCGAAAACTCCCGTAGGCCCGGGCAGGTGACCATGTCACCCCCCGTAGGCTCGCGACTGGTGGCGATGGCTGGCTACCTGCCGGCCTCCATCCACGAGCTGCTGGAAGACTCTTCCGACGCGACTCCACCCGGACAAGGAGTACCGCCAAGCAGCGGCACTCTCGCGAGTGCAACATGGCGGGCACCGCCGATTTGCCCGCGGCCCTCGCGTCGCGGACCTCCCGTCCGACGTACTCAGCGCAGGAGGAGGAGTGCGATCGGCGTCGATCAACGCGCTCGCACCCGCCGCACGAGCCCAACAATGCAAAGAGTTGGAGGAACGAAGAATCGAAGCTCGACCGCCTGTGCCAACTGGAGCAGGAGGGGCTCGAGGCCCGCATGTGCTCGGGCGACGCAGCACACGCGCGCGCCGTGCACACCCCCGCAGACGGAGGGTCCGACAGCCTCACTTCTTCCCCACGCCAGCCAAACGTGCAGCCGCGCCGCAATGCCGCTTCGAGGCCTCCCGAGCCGACCGACCCGGAGGCCAAGGCCACCTACCAAACCTCCGGGCCGGTAGAGCACGCGTCCGTAAAGACATGCACGCCTCCGGCCCTATCGCCCGGAGCCACCGCCACGGGCCTGCATCACACCGTCGCGGCCGGATGGGTCCGCACAGGCGCCGCCGCATCGCGAGCCACACCAGCCTCGTGCGCCCGCGCGCCAACGCCGTGATGCCTACGACATTCGCTACCTTGAGGCGCGAGAAAGATGGCGAGGAGGCCGCCCACTCACGGGTTGCGCGCGCGGCAACACCACCGCAGCCGAGCCCCGACGGTCCGGACCGTGAGCGTTACTCGCCAGGATCCGCCAGCGACTTCCCGCCAGATTTCGAGCGCCTACCAACATTGCCAAATACACCGGCCACAAACCGTGTGTCGGCTCAAGATTACGGCCGCATGCCGGGCGGGAGGAGCAACGGATGACCTCTTCATCATCCAATACCTTCCCATCTACCTCGCAGAGTCGCCCGAGCCTCGGCTCGAGTACTTGCGCCAAAACCATCGTGGATCGACCGACTTGAAGGCCCTCTTCGTCGGCAACTTCCGTGGCACTTACAAGCGCTCGAAATTCTGACTCAAGGGCTGCAAAAAGAGCAGGGAAACCCTCCGACTACATCCGGCGGTTTTCCGCCAAGGCAACGAAGCCCCGACATCTCCGACGCCGATGTCGTGGGGAGCATTCATCTACGGCACCTCCCGCAAGGCCTTGGTACACAAACTAGGCCGCTCTCAAGCCCGTAACTACCAAGGAGCTCCTCGATATCGCCACCAACCACGCCCGGCGAGGAGGCTGTGGGGGCCATCTTCGAGGGAGGAAAGGCCCAGCCAGAACCCGGCGTCCGCATCGGGTCCCCTTCTGACCGCTCCGACAAACGGAAGTGGCACGGGAAGCAGATCCGCGAGCCCTAAGTGGTCGCCATCGCCGACCGCCGCCAAGCCAAGGCGGTGCGGACCGACCGCCGCGCCCACCACTTCGAGAAATTGATGGACGGCCCGTGCCCAAACCACGGGTTCTCCGTCAAACACAAGTACCGGGACTGCGAGGTCCTAAGGCGTTATCTCTCCAGCGTCCCCGCAACGCCGCGTGGCAAGGGAAGAAGCTCACGCGCCCCGCGGGTCGCAGAGAAAAAGGCGCATTTACGAGTTCCACGAACCCGACGGGTGCCTCATGATCTTTGGAGGACCGGCCTGCTATGCCGACAAGCGCCGGCTCAAGCTCGCTTATCGCGAGGTCCATACCGTCGCGCCATGCGTCCCCCAATACCTCCGGTGGTCGGAGTTCCCGATCACCTTTGATCGGACCGATCACCCCGACCACGTTCCACACCGGGAGATACCGTGGTCGGCCCGTCGTGGGAAGAAGCGCCTTTCAAAGGTGCTCATGGACGGAGGCGCGCCTCAACATCCTCTACGAGACGCCGACGCTATGGGGATCCCGCACTCAACCCTCCGACACACGCAAGGCGCCTTCCATGGCGCTATTCCCGCCAAGAAGCCCATCCACTCGGCGATCGACCGCCTGCTACCTTTGGGGAACCGAAACTTCGCACCAAACCCTCGCTTTTGAGGTCGTGGATTTCCCGGTTCCTACCATGCCATCCCGGGAAGGCCATGTTATGCCAAGTTCATGGCGGTCCCCAGCTACGCCTACCTCAAGTGAAGATGCGAGGCCACGGGAGTCATCACCGTGGCATCGCTCTTCCAGCCTTGCCTACAATCGCGAGCGCAGTTGCTAGAGCTTGCCTCGGCGATCATCGCGTCGCCGAGCTCGACAACCTCGTGGAGGGAAGCCTCCGAATCCGCCTGAGTCCAGCAAGTCGGGGCGGATCCTTCAAGTCCGCCGAGGACACGAAGAGGTCGCGGTCGACCCACGTGATCCGACCAAGACCGTGGCGGATCGAGCCACGCTCCCGCCAAATAGGAAGCGCGCTCGTCCGACTCCTCCGCACCAACAAAGACGTCTTCGCATGGAGGTCCTCCGACATGCCAGAATCCCAAGCGAAGTCGCCGAGCACTCCTTGAGCATCCGACTGTGCTCAAAGCCGGCCGCCTAACGCCGCGCCGCTTCGGACGAGGAGAAGCGCAGGATCATAGGGAGAGATCGCCAAACTTCCGCCGCAGTGGGTTCGTAAAGAGGTGCGCCACCCCGAGTGGCTAGCCAACCTGTACTTGTAAAAAGAAAAATGGGCAATGGAGGATGTGCGTTGACTATACGAGTCTCAACAAAGCATGTCCCAAAGATCTGCTCCTTTGCCCGCATCGACCAAGTCATCGACTCCACCGCAGGTGCGAGTCCCTCTCTTTCGGGATGCCTACTCGGGCTACCACCGATTGGCGCTAAGGAGTCCGACCAGCTCGCGACTTCCTTCATCACTCCGCTCGCTCATTCGCTACGTTACGATGTCGTTCGCCTAAAGAACGCTGGCGCTACATACCGGCGATGTATGCAAACGTGCTTCAATAACCGATCGGCCGTAACGCTGAGGTGTACGCCGACGATATTGTCGTAAAAACCAAGAAGGCCGACGACCTTGTCCCCGACTGGAAGAGACCTTTGCGAACCTTCGACGATTCCGCATAAAGCTCAATCTCGAGAAATGCGTTTGGGGTCCCCAAAGGAAGCTCCTTGGCTTCATTGCCTCCGGCGAGGCATCGAGGCCAACCAGAGAAGATATTAGCAATCGCAAGGATGGGCCCAATCAAGAACCTCAAGGGGGTCCAGAGGTCGACCGATGCCTCAGCAGCTTTGAGCCGCTTTCGTCTCGCCACGGCGCGAATGCCACTCTACGTGCTACTCAAGAGATCCGACCGCTTTAGTTGGACCCGAAGCTCAGAGGCCTCACCACCAAGGCCTTCCCTCTGCCTCGCCCACCCGTCGCCAAGACTGTGGGAGCCGGCCTTGTTCTCGTCGCCGCCACTACCCAAGCCGCCGCGGCCTCGTGGTGGAGCGAAGCGAAGAAGGCCGCGAACTTAAGGTACAACGCCGCTTTACTTCATTAGCGAGGTCCTTTCCGAGTCCAAGACTCGTGACCGCAGTGCGAAGTTACTCTCGCGTGCTCATTGCGAAGAGGAAGCTCGCCCACTACTTCGATCAAGACAACATCACCGTGGTGACCACGCCCCGATAGGCGAGATCGTCCGCAACCGCGATGCCTCTGAAGGATAGCCAAGTGGGCACTCGAGCCCGCCGCCACGACATCACATACGCCCTGACGGGCGATCAAGTCGCAGTTCCTAGCGCGACTTCGCCGGCCGAGTGGATCAAACCTGTGCACCACCGGTGATCAAGACCCGAGCATCGACAATGTACTTCGGCGGGTCTTACAACAAGAATGGCGTGGGCGCTGGAGTTGTCATCATCTCCCACTTGGGAACAAGCTCCAAGACGCCATCAGCCGCTTTCGACGCCACCAACAACGCTGCCGAGCACGCAGGCCCTCGCCAACGGTCTCCGATCGCTGCCGACTCGGTGCTCGCCGACTCACGCCCACGGGACTCCAAGCTTGTCGTCGACTGTCATGAAGGCCGCGGAGCCCCGGACGCCCGTATGGTCGCAGATCGCCGAGAAGTGCGCGAGCTCGGCGCGGTTCAAGGGCTTCGAAGCCACCATAGCTACCGACGCTACAATAGCGACGCTGACTACCGCCAATCTGCCTCACAGAGAGCCGGTCCCGCCGGGATCTTCGCTCGCGACTCCCGCGCCTTCCATCCACCGGGCCCGGTGGTCGAACGATCCCGACCTACCTAGCACGGCCGCCTCGACCACCGCGCGCGATCGGCGTGAGACTTGGCCGGTCGAGCCACGGCGCATAGCAACCGAGTCCGACCGAGAAAGCCATTCATAGATCGCTTGACGGACGGGTCGCTTCCTCCCGACCACCGAGGCCCGCTACCACCCGGCGAGCAAAGTCTTTCGTCCCGATCGTCCAGATCTTTACAAAAGGAGCTCCCGGTCCTCCAAAGTGCATTCGCCACCAAGGAAAACAACCACCGACGACATACACAGCGAATTTGCGGTCACCACGCCGCGCCCGATCTCGGTGGGAAAAGCCTTCGAAGGTTTCTATTGGCCGACCGCCATGTCCGACGAGCGATCGACGCACCGCTAAGGATGCCAATTTTTGCCGCGCATACATCCGCCACCAGCCTTGCGCATAATCCCCATCACGTGGCCTTTGCGCTTGGGGGCTCGACCGTCGGGCTTTCAAGAAAGCGCCCGGCTTTACCCATTTGCTCGCCGCGTGGACAAGTTCACCAAGTGGATAGAGGCTGCCGGTCGTAAGCGCCACGCCCGCACAAGCGCCATCTTCTTCCGCGACATAGTCTTTCGACCGAGTCCCAAACTCCATCATCACCGACAACGAACGCAGTTCACGGGAAGGAATTCTCGAGTTCCGCGATGACTTCAACATCCGCTGCCGATTGGGCAAGTGCCGTGGCCCATCCGCTGACCAACGGCCGTGTCGAGCGCGCAAACGCATGATCCTTCAAGGGCCTGCCGCGGATCTTCACCGCTCAAGCACCGGGCGGCTGGCGGCCGAGCTACCCTCCGGCCCTCTAGAGTCTACGGACCACGCCGACCGGGCGACCGGGTTCACACCGCTCTTATGGTATACGGCCGAGGCCGCCTTGCCGATGCACTCGAGTACGGCGCCCAAGACGCGCAAGCCTCGAGGAGGCCTCGGCTCGCCAAGACAACAAGACTCACGACCGATCGACGAGGCGCATGACGGGCCGCCCCGCGATCGGCCGATATCAACAAGCTCGCGATGTTACCACGCCGCCAGTTCGAGGGCGGTCTTTCGCCGGGCGACCGTCCCGCGCGCGGTCCGCACACTCGAAGGATAAGCACAAGCCGCCGCTCGAAGGCCCTTCACCGTCAGTAGCATCCTCCTACCGCACCTTTGGCTCAAGGACACCGACGGCCGCATCCTTCCAAATGCATGGAATATAGAAAAGTTAAGGCGATTCTATCCCTAAACTCTTTCCTCTTCCTAGCATGCTTTTAGTTTCTTCCTTTCGAGCACCCGTCGCTGCAGCGACGACTGGGCTGCCTTCGCGCTCGCTCAGTCGCTCCGGTCGGCGCTATGCGGGTTGATGACCCAACCGACCACAAGGTCCTTCCCGAGCTGTAACCCCTTTGACCCGAGTGCATGTTCTATCGCCCAAATGCTATGGTTGCTAACACTGCGTGGAAGAAGGAAGTACCCGAGTGGAGTGACCTTGGGTCGGCAGGAACACTCCTCCCCGCACGAACTCGCCTATCCCACACGCTATGAGGGTACGTGGACCCGACCGGGTCGAGGTCCATCCCGAGCGAACCCTCTCAACCCAAGTGCTCATGTTCCTAGCCCCACGCTATGGTTGCTAAGTAGCACTTCGCTGAAGAAGGAAGTGCCCGAGTGGAAAGATCCCGGCCGGTCTAGAACACTCCTATCCTCACAAGTGCGCCTAACCGCGCAGATAGCCAAGTCTCCAATCCACCTCGCCTCCCAAAACAACCCGACTCCACGATAAGTGGCCCTCGCGGTCCTTAAGGCTATGGTCGCCAAACGCTCATCCTAAATACTAAAAAGGACGAGGGACGATTCGGGACTTGATAAATTCAAGATTGTTTAAATAGCGGTCTACAATCTAAGAAGGATAAAGCTAACTTTTTCTATTCTTCTTGGCGCGACCGTGGCGAGGCGGAGAGTTGGCCGCCTCGCTTCCTCGAGGGCGGCTCGCGCGGATGCGGCCGGCGATCTCCCGGCGCAGTGGCTCGACTCAGAGCTCAACCGGTCGATCTCCTCGCCGATCCGGCTCCCGGGCCTACGCCGCCCCCACCACCGCGAGGTCGATGCCGTCGTAGTACGAGATGGTGTTGACCAGCGCCGATGAAGCTCCAAGCGCAGCCGGTGACCACCGCCTCTTCTACGGTCCGCACTCGGCCACAAGGGCAGGGCACTCGGCCTGCCCCGGCCCAAGGATGCGGCCGCAGACTCCCGACCGCCTTGCGAGGGCCTCCGCCGGGCGCTATCTCGCCCGACTGGCCCTCCGCGAACTTCAACGCCGCCGCCTCGCCCCGCCACGACGCCACGCCGCGCATCCGGCCGCTCTTCAGGTTTCCACGGCGACGCCGTGATTCTTCGCGCCTCGCAAATTGCGGAGATTTTGATAAGTTCGCCTGCGGGTCGCACTTCAAACTTAATCAAGAATTGAGACACTTACCGGCCGCAGAGTTGGTCGATTGCCGCTCCGACTTCGGGCCAGATGATGTCTTCACCGCCACTCCTTCCTCGAGCGCCGCTCGCCGAGCGAACCCTGCAACATTCCTCCAGCCTTATTTCGCTCTGACCGCAGACGCAGTTACTCGCTCCCGCACGATCCTCCGCGCAACGGCGGCATCCTTGGCCTCGGTGACTCCGCCAGGAGGACTCCGCCTCGCCACTCGCCCCTCAAAGCCCTGGCCCTAGGCGCCATCATGAAGGGCCTTCGTGGCCTCTTCAAATCCTTGGCGGATCACCACCGCTGATCGCTAATGCCCAGTGGCCTCCGGGATAGGCGCATCAAGGCGCAACCGATCAGCGATTCTTCCGCCGCACTCGTCACGATCGCCGAGCGCCGCAGAGCTCAACCTCGACGACGGCGCAGCCCGCAAGTGCCGCAAATGTGGACACCCGCTGGTCGCACGGAAGAACTATCAAAAATGTGCAACGAATCGTAACTTTTCTACCGACCTACCGGGCGATCGGGTCGACTCCCGACCATCATATCCAGCGCCCCGTGGAAGACTTCGATCAAGGGCCGACTTTCACGGATCCGCCTCTATCTCGCTTCGGCCTGGGCCGCGCTTTGCCGAAGGGCGGCCCACTCGCTTCCTCCGCTCACCCATGATGCCCGACCCGAATTACACCG
>JAYEVK010000172.1:0-163327 GCA_036346275.1 Otatea glauca | reverse complement strand
CTGCACCCGCCGCCTGTTTCTTTTGTTCAAACATCTTTCTTTGAAAAGTCGTTCAATCGCCGTAATGTCGCCATGTGCAGCGCTTATCTTGGTGTGACCGTAGGCCGTCGTGGCGGTTCCAAGAGGACAACGCCGCAGAAGTTCCAGAGGCGCCGGTCGGTCGGCGCCGATTGCGTGTCGGCGATCGAGGGCACGCCGCCCACGCAGGTCGAGGTCGGCGAGGAGTTTCAACACTTCGGTTGGGGACACCGCCGTCCGATGTGGCGGCCTGCGGAGGAAGAGATGGCGGCGCCGCGGCGATAGTGCCACCGAACGGGCATTGGTACTGAAGTGCAGACCCAACGCCACGGGAGGTGCCGACCGAGGTCCCACAGAGGAGGTCGCCGAGGGACCTGGGGACCGATCCTATCATCGTTGCCGATGGTACTGCGGGCGGGTAGCGCCCGCGCCGAGCAGACGAGGCCCGCTTCGGAGAGGTCCCGAGTCGGGTCGATGGCGAACCGACGAGCGAGTGGGTCGCTCTTGACAGAAGGCGTTCGACGCCGGGCGAGATGGAGCTGGTCCGAAGGGGCGACTTTTGTCCGAATCTCCAACCGAAGCGTTGGGCGCGATAGTCTGGGAGCCGCCGACACCGTAAGTTGGCGAAAGAACCCAACTTATAAAGCTCGACGCGACGCGCCGTGAGACTAATGTTTAGTCATCACTTTGCGCAGCTTGCGGTACAGCTCGAGCCAACCAATGGCGGTGGTCGAGGAACGCGATCGGGCTGCGCCTTGAGTTGCGCTCGCTCAAGAGGCGCCGAGCGTGAGGCGATCGGCGGCGAAGGTCCGCCAGAGCTTGAGGGGCAGCAAAACTCTTTTCGATGAGCGCTGGGGCCTGATCCACTGAGGATGAAGGTGGCGGAGCTCGAGTCCTCCTTGGCGAGGCCACCGTTGTTAGGAATGCGCCACCACCGCCCGAGTAGCGCTGCGTGCAGCGAACCGTCTGCCGAACCGAGCGAGACCAGCTCAAGGACGCCGACCGAAAGTCCGGCTCCGGCGGGAGGCCGCCGGAAGGACTCGTCCTCTTTGAAGACTTCCTACGAGGCGGTCAGCAAGAGGTCGGCAACTGGCAACCTCCGCGCGGTAAGGGTCTCGGCTTTCTATTTATTTATGCGGGGACTTTTTGTGAGTCGTGATCATCACGGCGCGGTTGCCATCTGCAGTAGCGAAGAACTTGAGCCTTGCGATTGAGGAGCGGAAGGACGCCGCGAGGCCTGCGGATTTAAGCGATCACGGCTACGGACGCCGCTTTGGCGGCGCCGAGGTTGCCGAAAGGGTCGAGCCGAGCTGGCCAGGAGCTAGAGGCCTTCGCAGGCCGCCAGACGTCTGCACTCTGTCCTTGGAGCCGCAGCAGGTCCGAAGTTCTTTAGCGCCTCGCTAGCCCGAGTCCCGAGCGCATTGAGAAGGCGGTGATCGCGGCGCGCGCTCGAGCTTCTTCCGCCGGTCAACACCATCTCGCCTACGATGGTATTGACCTTGCGGTGGTGAGCAGCGGCGTCGCCGGGAACCGGACCGACGGAGAGGTCGATAGGTTCGAGCTCCTGGTGGAGCCGCATGCTCGGGAGGTTGCCAGCCACATCTCGCCGCAGGTCGCCCTCGAGGAAGGACGAAATAGTTAGATTTATCCTTTGTATTTTGTAAAGACTTATCATGCTCGTAAGCAATTTTTAAGTTTAACAAGTTCCAGTACGCCCTTGCCCCTTCTGTGTTTTTTGCGAACGTTTTGACCGGCCATAGCACTAAGGACAGCAAAGGTCACTTTATGCGTAGGTCACCCCTGTTATTAGTATTCGTCAGTAGCCCCCGAACCCTTGAGCGATTTTCGCGGTCTGGTTGAGGTTGAGAATAGTGGCTGGCCCATACGGTCACTCGGCCGACAGGTCAGCGATTTTGCAGTGTACCCCAACAGCCCAAGG
The DNA here is from genome assembly GCA_036346275.1 of Otatea glauca. Taxonomy (NCBI): domain Eukaryota; kingdom Viridiplantae; phylum Streptophyta; class Magnoliopsida; order Poales; family Poaceae; genus Otatea; species Otatea glauca. The sequence goes on along the minus strand of JAYEVK010000172.1, from coordinate 161,370 downwards.
TGACCAACCCGGCCTCAAGCACAGCTCAAGCCCAACAGCCGTTTCGACCACTCATCGACCTAAGGCACCGCAAAGCCACACGGAACTTCCCTTCCGACCAACCAAGGGAAGTGTCTCCGACCGAGCCAAGCTCGACCTCCTCGTGAGAGACGGCCCCGACTCCGACCAAACAGGGCTCCCGACCCTCGCGAGAGGTCGGAATCCTGACTCGATCGTGCCAAGATCACTCTGCCCGAGGGTCACGTGTCGCAGCCTCTACCAAACGACCGCCACGTACCTCACGAGCGGGGTCAATCGGGTGACTATACAAGGCGGCGGCTCCTTCCCGAAGGTTTAAATGGTGACCAAGTCACGCTCCCGATCCATCGGTAGGTCACATACGATCGAAGACACGCTCTCTCCGAGGCGCCCCGTCGCCAGCGCGGCGACGTCAACACCGTAAGGTTCGTAGAGGCGTGTACGCTGCGTTTCGAGAAATACCTAACCGCTCGACCAGCTAAGCTACCGACCCGGCATGGGCAAGATCGAGCTACCGATCAGCCAGCGAACAGGACGAAGCTCCTAGTGTAGGTCGTGTTGTCCTCTCCCAATTCGATGTAACCTGCCCTTCCTTTCGTATAAAAGGAGGCGGGAGCACCCGTAGAAGAGAGAGGCGAAGAAGAGGAGAGAGCGCCATCGAACCCATCCGACTAAGTCATTGGCACTCTTGCTTGTAAACCTTGTGCGATCATCGTGCATAATAGAATCTGGCACCACCACGAAGCGAGGTAGGGATCTTACGCTGAACCAGTATACATCTTGGACTTTTGAGTCTAACCATTCAGGGAGAGGAACGCGCGACCCCTTAGACTTACAAATTTACTTACCTGTGCTCGAAACGCCGACAGCCGGTGACCGGGTTCTTTTAAATCCCGAACCATCGTCTCCTTCAGAAATTCCCTACTTCCTCTCTGTGTTGAGCCCTAGCCTTCCTTTGCTTTTATGCCCCCTTTACCCCCATTCGCCGTCTTTCTTCTCCGAGCAGACCTTTCCCCCAAGGCCATGACCAAGTTCGGGAAGAGTTCCTTGATCGTGGAGAGAATGAAGGAGCTCGAGGCGCTGGGAATGCTGGACCCAACAACCTGGCTGCTTCAGGGCGGAGAGACCGAGCCTCACCCTCGGGAGGACGAGATCGTCAGCACCGAGCAGTATATGCTCTTCGGGCTGCGGACGCCGGAGAGCGACTTCCTAGCGGTGGTCCTCGCCTAATGCGAGATCGAGTTGGTCAATCTGGTACCCAACTCCATCTCCCTTCTCTCCATTTTTTCTCACCTTTGCGAGGGGTTCTTGGGACTCCTTCCCACCCCCTCTCTCTTCTTTCGCTTTTATTCCCTGTTTCGCACCGCGAAGGACCCCGTGGTCAGGTGTCTTTACTTTCGGTTGCGGACAGGGCTTCCTTTTTCTTTTCCCCAAATCCAAACCCGGGACTCCCTCGGTCCATAGACAAAGAGGTGGTTCTATCTGAAGAAGGGCGAAGGGGGCGCGCTCGCGTACAACGGCGTCCCCGTCGACAACAAGCGCCAGACCCCCGAGCCCGAGGACTTGGCGGCCGACCAGGAGGCCCTCGCCGCCATCCATATCTACGCGACGCGCGGCCTCACTTGTCAGGCAGTCGTCAACGACTACCTGCGGAAACGGGTGTTCCTTCTGCGTAAGAGGGTGCACCTGTTCTTCGAAATCCAGGGAAGGAACGACCTTACTCGGGAAAGCCCCAACGGTAAGTTCTCCCTGACCCCGATCTTCTTCGAACTTAGCTGAGCTCCCTTCTAACTGTTTCCCCCCTTTTTTTCTTTTTCCTTCTTCTTTGAAGCCCCGAAGGAGTCTTGGGTGGCGGCGAGGATGCAGGAGGAGTTCGGGAAGACAACCTTTTCCTACGCCACCGACAACCCTGTCCCTCGGAACGTCTTGAGGAGGAGCAGTGAGGTAACGCTTCCCACCTGGCATCGAGTTCGAAACATCTCGAGCTCACACTAGCCTTGCTTAATTATACAGGTGAGCCGGGAGCTCTGAGAGACGGCCAAGCGCATGCTGCCGTTGCCCGGAGCAGGCAAGAGCAAGAAGGCGGGTAAGAGGCCCACCCCGGACGCCCCGAGCAATGCCGCCAAGAAGCCGCACGTCGAGTGGGCCGATCAAACAGTGGTAAGTCGAATTCGCCGAGCCCGGGAACACTCGGCCCGGTCTTAGATTCTTTCATCGTTCTTTCCTCCCCCTCTTTCCGACCTTCTTTTCATCTCCTTGCAGCAACAACAGGCAGCGGTCGCTTCCAGGTCCTCGAGTCCGCCACTGGGGCGACAATCCCCGATGCGGAGCGTCGAGGCGACCGATGTTGGGAGCCCGGAGCGCGTGCATGCTCTGAGGTCACAGTCGAAGAGTGCCTGGGGTGGAGACGCTCCTGCTACCGCAACGGGGACGAGACGCCAAGACACGTCTCCACCCCCAGGAGACGGAGGCTCGTTACTCAAGTACGAGCAAGTCCTCACCCCGTAGCATAGTCCTTTCCCATTTCTTTCTCTCAATGGTCTTCCCCGTCGCAGACCTCGAGCGCACGACGGGTAATAACCATGGTTGTTATCTAGGGGGAGTCCGAGGACGAGGAGGAGGATGCGGGCGACTATCTCCTGGTCCCTCGGGAGCGCTCACAGCGAGCCCACGCCACCGCGACACCCCCAGGGGGCAGCCCGGTTGGCGGTTCTGGCCAAGAGCTCTCAAGGCCATGCGTCGGCCCGAAAGAAGCTGCGGCGGGGGTCAGAGATGTCGCCGACGCCCCGACTGTCGAGGCCGACACCGCTAGGGGCGACGGAGCTGGCCCCAAGTCGGGCCTTCGCTAGCCGATGAGGACGAAGCCCCCGCGGATGCGGCCGCGTCCGAGGGTCCTGCGGAAGCGCCAGGTACGTCGACATTCCATAGTACCCATTCACCGTTTCCTCGTTTTCCCGACTTAGTTTTGTTTTTGCTTCTTTTGTCTTCTTCACGGGCCTCGGTTCCGTCCGAGCTGCCGCTTACTCTGGTCGGAGTGGCCCGGGCCAAGGCTCCAGCCGGCTTGGCTGTCCCCGCACCGGAGGGAGCCGACGGGACTGCCGAGCCCCCTATCGAGGATTCTGCCGAGCCTGAGGTGGGTGAGCCAGGAGTACGGTTCATCAGACCTCCCCGCCAGAGGTTTGTGGACAGCTCGGGCAGGTAAGTCGCACGTACTTGAGCCTGTCTGTTTTCTTGTCCGTTTCTGGTTTCTATGGCCTCACTCTGTTTCTGGCTTCTGCAAGCCCTGGGTTTGATTGCCCAGGGGCTTGAAAGTCTTTGTGGGCACACCACTGAGCTCCGGGTGGTCTTCGACCTGGTCGAGCAGCGCGACACCTATGTCCTCCAGCTCGAGGATGACTTGATGTATGAGCAGGAGGAGGTGAAGCGGCTAAGGGCGGCCCATGACTCCGAGTTCGAACAGGCCCTCAACGAAGAGCGAGGGCGCTCGTCTGAGGCCCTCGAAGCCCTCCGCGTGAAGGCAGTGAGTACCATCGAGTCCGAGCGCGCGATGTTGGCGGGATCCCTTGAAACCGCGTGATCAGAGGTAGAGGTGCTGTGCAAGCAAGTCGTGGAGTTTTCTGAGGCCCCGGTGTGTGCTTTCGTCGAGCTCGAGGTGAAGGTGGCCGAGCTCGAGGAGAAACTAGGCGAGCGACCCGGGCGGGGAAGGGCACCCTGGTCCAGCTCCAAGACGAGCACAACCGCGTCGCTAGCTCCACGGCCGAGGCACTTCGGCTACAGGCCGAGCTCTCGGCATCGAGGGCGAGGGTCGCCGAGCTCGAGCAGGAGAAGCTCGCCCGTGACCTGGCTGACCTGTAGATAGGGCAGTAGATAAGAGAGGGACAAGGGATGATTGTACCCACTTGTAAGTGTATATTTTGAGCGAAAAAGAAATAAAGTTCCTTTTTGATGCTCGAAATGAAAGTCGAAGAGACTTAGCTCGTTTTTGATTTGACTTGTTCTCCAGGGCAGTGTCTACACTCGTGCACAGGAGGAAGACCTCGTAGCCTTAAGTCATTTCGACCTGTGGGTTTAGTTGATACTTTCGTCCCTGCGCGTGAAGCATATACACTCGTTGAACTCGAGCACGCGCTCAGGTCGGGCTTGGCAGCACTCAAGCCTGACCCTTGTCTAGCTTATAGTTGACGAGTTTGAACAATCCCTCAGAATTGTTGCTTGAAAAAAAAGAATAGACTTTAATGCGCTTAGGTCGGACTCGGAAGCACTCAAGCCTGACCCTCGCTCGAAGCCGAGAGCGGTCCCTGGTCCAAGTCCTGCTACAGGGGGGAGCTGTGATGTGATAAGTATCGACTTACTGCTAGCGTGACCCCTGGAGGTGAACCTCGAGATTACCATGCTCAAGTCTCGATGTAAATCAAGATGTTCAGGTCGGGCTTGGCAGCACTCAGGCCCGACCCGCGTGCAAAGCGCGCACAAATGCCAAACTTGAGCGCGGCCCTGGGCTCGAGCCCTGCTACAAGGGGGAGCCGTGATGCGATAAGATTCGGCTTACTGGTGACTCGATCCCCAGAGGTGAACCTCGAGACCATAGCACTCAAGTCGAGATGCATATCAAGATGTTCAGGTCGGGCTTGGAAGTACTCAGGCCCGACCTGCGTGCAATGCACGCACGAACGTCGAACTTGAGCACGGCCCAGGGCTCAAGCCCTGCTACAGGGGGGAGCCGTGATGCGATATGAATCGGCTTACTGCTGACTCGACCCCCCGGAGGTGAACCTCGAGACCACAGCGCTCAAGTCGAGATGCATATCAAGATGTTCAGGTCGGGCTTGGAAGCACTCAGGCCCGACCTGCGTGCAACGCACGCACGAACGTCGAACTTGAGCGCAGCCCCGGGCTTGAGCCCTGCTATAGGGGGGAGTCGTGATGCAATAAGAATCGGCTTACTGCTGACTCGACCCCCCGGAGGTGAACCTCGAGACCACAACGCTCAAGTCGAGACATAAGGAAAAAGATTTAAACATCTCGAGGCCAGGAACACTAAGGCGTGGTCCCCCGTCCGAGTCCTGCTACGGGGGGAGTCCTGATGCGATAAGGATCGACTTACTGCTGACTTGACCCCCCGAGGTGAACCTTGGGATCACGCCCCGAGGTCAAGGCACTCGAGACGCAAAGAGGCATAAGCATAGACAATAAGGAAGAACCTTCTATTGCGAAACATTACTAAGTCGTGCCCCGAGCCCAAGGCACTCCTCGAGGGCGGTCTCTGGTTCAAGTCCTACTACGGGGGAATAGTCGTGATGCGATGAGAATCGGCTTACTACTGACGTGACCCCCGGAGGTGAACCCTAAGACCGCAATACTTGGTTTGAGTCCGAGCAAGAGGCACGCAAGAAAAACTTAAGCATCTCGAGGTCGGGGAACTCTTGGGCGTGATCCCCGGATCAAGCCCTGCTATAGGGGGAAATTGTGACGCGATGAGAATCGGCTTACTGCTGACTTGACCCCCCAGAGGTGACCCCCGAGATCACGATCCAAAGTCGTGTTGCTCGAGATGCAAAGAGACATGAAGAGAGTCAGAGCATAGACAATAAAGAAAAACCTTTCATTGCAAGGCAGGGTAAGAGCGTTACGCATAAAATTTCCAGAGCTGGCGTATGTTCCACAAGTTCACGAGCTCTCTGCCATCGAGCATCGCCAGCCGGTAAGCCCCCGTGCGATCTGCTGAAACGACACTGTAGGGGCCTTCCCACTGCGGGGATAGCTTGTTGGTGTTGGATTGGTCCTGAATTCGTCTTAGGACCAGATCCCCAACAAAAGAGCTCTCTGGGTCATATCGATCGGGACGCATGCCTGCGAAGCACTTGCAAGTAATGCGCCGATCGTAGCAGCGTACGGCACTTTACTTCTTCCGCTAGGTCAAGGTCAAGAGACCGTTCTTGCTCGAGGTCGACTTGGTCGATCGAGCACCTTAGCGGAGCCCAGCGTGACCTCAGAAGGCAGGACGGCCTCTGCATCGAATACGAGCTGGAAGGGGGTAGCCCCTATTGCTCGACTGGTCGTGGTGCGAATGGACCAAAGAACGGTGGAAAGCTCATCCACCCAGGCCCGGCCTCGTCGTTCGAGCTCATCAAAGACTCATTTCTTGACGCCCTGGACGATCTGTCCGTTCGCGCGCTCGATCGCTCCATTGCTCTGGGGGTTACTTACCGAGGTATAGCAGACCTTGGTGCCCATGTCCTCGCAGTACTCCCGAAATAGCTCGCTGGTGAACTGCAATCTATTGTCAGTGATAATTCTGCATGGAACGCCGTACCTTGTGACCACGAGCGAGTGGAAGAACTTCACAGTCGCTCGGGCGGTGACAGGCGGGACCAAATTGGCCTCGACCCATTTGGTGAAGGTGTCGGTGGCGATGAACAAGAATTTCTTCCCCCCAACCGCCTGTGGGAAAGGACCAAGGATGTCGAGGCCCCAAGTCGAGAACGACCAGGTGAGGGGGATGGTCTGGAGGGCATAAGCCGGTTGGTGCACCTTCCGGGCATAAAACTGGCAAGCTCGATAGACGCGGACAATGTTCCGAGCATCCTGGAGCACCGTCGGCCAATAGAACCCCATCCTAAATGCCTTCCCGACCATAGTCCTAAAAGAAGAATTAGCATCGGAAAGGCCCGAGTGGATATCATTGAGCAGGTGTTTACCTTCTTCCGGGGTGACTCACTTCGCCAGAACACCCAAGGTGCCCCGACGATATAGTTGTCCCTCGACGAGCTTGTACGACCTCGCTCGGCGCTTGACTCTGCTGTTCTCGGCTGGATCGGCCGGAAGCTCGCCATGGTTGAGGAACTTGACTATGGGGTTCGTCTACAAGGAAACACTCTCAAGGAGGGCCACCGAGTCTTCCGAGTCGGCGATGGACGGTGCAGCCAAAGTCTCGAGGATGACATCCGACGGGACCTCGTCATCGGATGATCCGAGCTTGGAGAGAAGGTCGGTGTCGGAGTTACCTTTCTTGGGGACGTGCCTAACCTCTAGGTTCCGGAACCATCTCTCCATTTTACGCACCTCGGCGAGGTATTTGACCAGTGAGGGCTCCGAGCTCTGGTAGTCTTTGTTATACTGGTTGATGACGAGCTGGGAGTCTCCCTTCACAACCAGACGGCGCACGCCCAGAGACTTACATGCCCGGAGGCCGGCCAAGAGGGCCTCGTATTCTGCCACGTTGTTAGTTGCGGGAAAGCCGAAGCGAACCACATACCTTAGGCTGTCTCCCTAGGGAGTGATGATGAGCACGCTAGCCCCCGAGCGCTCGAACAACCTCGACCCGTCGAAATAAATGGTCTAGGGGTCTTGTTCCTCAACCTCGGGCTTGGCGGTCGATTTCGCCGTCTGCTCGACCACAAAGTCGGCGAGCACCTGCGACATGACGGCGGTACATGCCATGAACCAGACGTCGAACTCTACCAGCTCCATAGCCCACTTGGCGATACGACCTCCGGCCTCTAGATTCTTCATAATTTCGCCAAGCGGGAAACCACTCGGAACGACCACCGCGTGCGCTTGAAAGTAATGCCGAAGCTTGCACGAAGCCATGTAGAGGACGTAGAGCAGCTTCTGGACCTGAGGGTAATGCTCCTTCGGTCCATCAAGCACCTCGCTGACGTAGTAGATCGGGTGCTGCCGACCATCGCGCTCAACCACCAGAACGGCGCTGACGGCCTGGGTCGTGGCCACGAGATAGAGCAGCAACGCCTCGCCATGCCGTGGGGTTGTGAGCAGAGGCGGATTCGAGAGGTACACCTTCAGCTCTTCGAAGGATCGTTGGGCCTCGGACGTCCACTCAAAGCCCCCGTGCTTGCGCAGGGTCTTGAATAATGGCAATCCGCGCTCACCGAGCCTCGAAATGAACCAGCTGAGGGCAGCTACGCGACCGACGAGGCACTGGACCTGCTTTGTCGACGCTGGGGCGGTCATCTGCTCGATTGCCTCGATTTTCTCCGGATTCGGGCCTACTCCCGAGCCCCTGATCATATAGCCGAGTACCTTGTCGGAGGTCGCGCTGAAGACGCACTTCTCGAGATTGAGCTTGATCCCATACTTCTTCAGGTTGGCGAAGGTCTCCGCGAGGTCACCGATGTGGACGCCCTCGGAAGAGCTTTTGACGATGATGTCGTCGACATAGACCTCGAGGTTCCAGCCGATCTGAAGGTCGAAGGTCTTGAACATCAGCTGCCGGAACGTTGCGCCCGTGTTACGAAGACCGAATGATATGGTCGTGTAGAAGAATGTCCCGAACGGCGTGATGAAGGCCGTTTTGTCTTCATCGTCAACCGCGAGCTTGATCTGATGGTAGCCGGAGTAGGCATCGAGGAAGCTCAACATCTTGGCGTTGGCGGTGGAGTCCACAATCTGGTCTATGCGCGGAAGGGGGAAGTTATCCTTCGGGCACGCTGAATTCAAACCCGTGTGGTCGACGCACATCCTCCATTTTCCGCATTTCTTCTGTACAATCACCGGGTTGGCTAGCCACTCGGAGTAATTAACCTCGCAGATGAATCCTGCCTTCAGGAGCTTGTCAAGGTGCTCCCTTATTATTATCGTCTTCTCGAGGGAGAAGCACCGCAGCTTCTGGCGCACGGGTCTGCAGCCGGGCTTTATTTGTAGTTTGTGCTCGATCACCTCCCTCGGGACGCCTGGCATGTCCGCGGGCTCCCAAGCGAATATGCTCTTATTGTCACGAAGGAAGGTGACGAGCTCGAGTTCCTATTTCGGGTCGAGCTCGGCGGAGATATGAATGCATTTGCTCGAGTCTCCCCCCTCGAGCTGCACGGCCTTCGCCGAGCCGCTGGGCTGGATTACCGCCTTTCGGCGAGTATTCTTTGAGGTCCCCTTGGGACCCCGCTGGGGCAGAATGCCCGCGAGCGCCAAAGCTTTTTCTTCGCATCCGTGCGCTGCCTTGAGGTCGCCGCGAACGGTTATAACATCGTTGGGCCCCGAGAGCTTCATGCATTGGTGGCCGTAGTGGTTCGCCGCCATGAACTTGATCAACGTCGATCGCCCAAGGATGGCGTTGTACGGGAGGTCCCTGTCGATGACCTCGAAGGTGACCAACTCGGTGTGGAAATTCGCGGAGTCGCCAAAAGTCACGGGTAGAACCACTTGCCCAAGCGGAGTGGTTGAGCTCCCTGGCACGATGCCGAAGAAGGGAACTGCCATACTCCTGATCTTCGACCGGGGAATCTACATCCGGTCTAATGTGCTTGCCAGGAGCAAATTGAGGGAGCTCCCGCCGTCGACCATGACTCGCCCGACCACGGTATTGCTCATGGTCGGGGGTACGACTAAAGCGGTCTTGTGGTCCCTGGACATACCTGGGGGAGTATCCTCCCTGGAGAAGGTAATCGGGGTGCCAGCCCACTTACAGAGTAAGTCGACAGGCTTCCCAGTAGAGGCTTGATACACGGCGCGTGCGGCTTCCTTAAGCTCGCTCCGGGACCGATATGCCGACGAACCGCCGAAAATCACATCGATGCAGCGGCCGCCCTACTAAAATTCTAGGTCGAGGTCTCCCAGGGCCCTGCCAGTATCGACCCTATCAGGCAGCTCGTCTTCCTTCAGGAGCGTGGGTATCTCTCCACGCCTGTCGTAGAATGCTCCAACTTGTTCTGCCACGTCCTGCAGTTCCGCAGGTCGTGGCTGTGGACCTTATGGAGCATGTAGAACTTGTCGGAGCTGTACCTGGGTCGCGCCCCATCGTCCTGTGGTCGAGCGTCAGCCCACTGGGGCCCTGCCCGGCGTTGTCCTTGCAGGGGTCGACATTGCGCCTGCTGAGGTCGCGGATGACCTCGTTGAGACCGGGGCTCCTCTTGGTCGAATTACCGTGCTTCCATAACCTCATGCTCGTTGTTTATCGCAGCGACCACGCGCAGCCAACCACCGCTATTACTGTGGTCCTTCTTCAGCTTTTGGCCATGCAGGTTCGAGCCATCACCCTTGGCATTGGATGGCTCGGCCTCGCCGAAAATGAGGCCGAGCTTACCCTGATCGTAGTCGCGCTTCCAGCGCACTGCATCGTCCGCGTACCGCTCCGCCATCCGAAACAACTTGTTGACGTCGAGCTTCGCCATGATCTCTAGGTCCTCAGTGAGGCGCCGATCGCGGATGCTAAATTTGAAGGCCTTGATGACAGCCTCGGCGGAGACGCTCGGAATCTAGTTCACGAAGTCGCGGAAGGGTTCGCCCTTGCCCTGGATGATTCGATCCAGGTCTTTCTCCCGTCCAGGGCGCTCGTAGCAGCTCTAGAAGTTCGAACGAAGAGCGCCCTGCACCTGGCGCCATGATCAGAAGGCGTCGAGCGCCTAATTGAAAAACCAGGTGCGTGCGGCGCTGTCCAAGACGGTCGGGAGGTAGTTGTCCATTACGGCCTCGTCCCCACCAGCTGCCAAAACCGAAGTGGAGTAGATCGAGAGGAACTCATCGGGGTTCCTAGTCCCGTCGAATCGCTCCATCACCGCGGGTTTGAACTGGGCCGGCCAGCGCACTCGATGAAGGTCTATGGAATACGCTGGGCAGCCGTAGGCCGGAGCAACGTCGCGCCGAGCATGGCCACTACTGCTGGAATCAGAGCCGAGGTCCGGTGGTCGACGCGAGCGTCGCCAGAGCGGTAGCGTAGGTGGTCATGGACATTCTGACGCCTGGGTGGCACGTCCGGAGAAAGACTTTCGGGCACGCTGTTGCTCGAACAGGCGTTACTGCCACCCCGCCGCCGGTGGGCACGCTCGCGTGTTACGTCTGGGGCCTGGCGACGCGGGGGCGATCGTGACGGACTCTGGGTCCGTCGATATGAAGGCGACCGGCGGGAGCATCGGCGTCCGCGCGATGAGTTGTCGTCGCTCGCCAAAGAGCGAGATCCAGGGCGCCGGGCCCGCCCTCATTGCAAGAGCGCGAGCTCATCGGCCACCTTATCAAGCTCCTCAGCGAGGGCTCGCCCGAAGTGAGCCGACCTCGTCCGAGTAGGATCGATCATAACCCGAGCAATGGCTCGCAGGCTCTCTCGGTCGTTGGGACTATCTAGGCGGGTAGGACCATGCTGCCCCGGCGGAGCGCGGATCTCCCCGAGCTCCTCCCGCCAGAGAGTGGTGATGGCCTAGTTAATGGCGACCCGGGCCAACCTGCATGCCTCCTGCGGGGCTTCCGGGTCGCGATCGTCTGTCCCCGCGCTGGCCCTGCGGCTGCCAGCCATATAGGAGAGGCGTTCACGTGGCGGCAGCGAAAGCGAGAACATAGAGGTGGAGCCCTCACACTCGGGAACCGCATCCAAGTTCAGACTCGCTGAGGGCGACATGTTGTTGCCGAAATTGAAGGTGCCGGTGACGTCGAAGCGATGGACTTCGAACGAATGAAACTTCGGGCCCCACGGCGGGCGCCAACTGTCGGCGATCGGGACCACCGACCGCGAGGGGGTGTGGAGGATCGTGTGAGGGCGGAGCCCGAGGTCGTGTTCGTCCGGGAAAGGGCGTCGTCATGCGTATGCCGAGGAAGAACAGGGAGGAGAGACAGCGTCGTGGCCACGATGTTTATACTGGTTCGAGCTCCCAAGGCCTGGTAAAAGCTCTACTCCAGTCTTGCCCTCGGGCGAAAGATGAATGTAATGCTCTGTGGAAGAGTACAATGGGAGCTCGAGCTCGGTTCCGCTCGAGCCAGAGCGTACGTGAGAGAGTGTCTTTTTCGTGTTCCTCTCGGATCCCCTTTTTTCGTGAACCTTGTCGCCCTTTGTAGAGCCTTCGTGAGCTTCTGTTGTTCTTTCCCGAGGCCAACATCATGCAGCCGCTGTGAGCTGACGTGAGTAGTTTTGAGCTGACGGGAATTGTTGAGAGTTGTTGGCCCTAGTTCCCACGCAAGGAAAGGTTTCTACTTCTCCAAAACAGACCGTTACAAGAAAAGACTCGGTCTGGAGGGTACGAGTGTTACAGCCTCGAGCTCGGGTTGGAGCCTTATCCTCCTGCCCAAGCCCGAGCTCGCCGGATATGGACTCAAGCCCGAGAAGCGCAGGCTCGAGCTCATAAATGCATGCTTCAAACTCGTGGGAGACGGGCTCGAGTTCGAGGGGTATTCACCCGCGCTGAGGCTACCGATTCCCGACAAAACCTTACCAAAATTTGGTCACTAAATTGGCTAATAATCTTTTGGCTAAATATTGGTAAGAAAATGAACTAAAGAATTAAGAGATAAGAGAATCTTATCAAAATTTGGTAGCAAACCAAATGCTTACCAAATTTAGAACCTATTTGGTTTTATGATAAATTTACCTCACTAAACCTTACCAAAATTTGGTCACCAAATTGGCTACCAATGTTTTGGGCAAAGATTGGCAAGAAAATGAACTAGACAAAGGGAGAAGGGAATCTTACTAAAATTTGGTAACAAACCAAATGCTAGTCAAATTTGGTCAACATAACCAAAATTTGGTAAGGTAAGCATTGATAACTGTTGAAAGCAAACCAAACAAGCCCTCAATGCTACTAAAATTTGGTAAGGTAAGTATTAGTAACAATTGAAAATGAACCAAAAAGCCCCTTGGTTTACTATTAATGGTCGCCCACGGCTCTCTCGCCAATTTTTATTGGTTTCGGTTAAATTTGGCGAGTAATTGTTTTTCTAACGAACTTTGGCAAGCTTTTCTTCTCTCTTGGCTCTTAGTTTTTTTTTTCCAATCTTTAATTAAAATATTAGTAATCAATTTGATGATCAATTTTTGCATGTCAAATTTTAGTAAGGTTTGATAGAGCAAATTTGTTATCGAACCAAACAAACCTCAGGTCTCAGTGCATATGAGATTAGGCCTACCTCAAGGCTCAGTTTAGGAAGATAAGTACACATAAGTATTGTTGGGGACTTTGTCATGGAACTACTAATCGAAGGTCGAGGCCCACGCATGAATGTAGACTATTGCACGAGTTCGGGGTGTAAGGGAGGAGTGAGTGAGTGACGCATCACTCACGATCAAATCTTTTTTTTTAAGAGAACAAAAGGCTATTAAACTAATCTCTATGGACATAAGCTCTCGGATTAGATCAGATTTTACGGTACGACGCGAGAGTACACGATATTAAGAACAAATAGCTTAATCTCATAAAAGGAACCAAATTAACCACGACAAAGTAATCATAACGAGGGAGAAAAGATTCGGCCGACCACAAATTTATTAAGTATGATCTCAAAATAGTACAAGATATTATTGTTTTGTCACAACCTCTTGAATATTTTATTACCCTTAATCCTTACCATATACAAGAATCTAGTGTTAAAATAATAATATAGCTTCTAATCCTATAAGTTCCTCTTGCTTGCCTCGTGGCTTACTTGTGTTCTCTATAGCCACACCTTGTGACTTCATATATTCCCCGGCTCCTCTTCCGAAGTGAAGTAGAAGAAATCCTACTAAAAAAAGTGGTCAAAGTCTTAGCCTTATTACGATTTATCTAGGAATCCTTGTTGCACACTTCTCCTACTTCTTAAAAATTAGGATGCCTTTATCTAGGGGTGAAAATAGTCAGATATTTTTCACCTGATCTAGGATTGGATCTGGTTGGAATCAGATTCAAGATTGGATTTAACTATCTAGTCGGATCCAAGATGGGATCCAGATACTTGAATCCGGATTTGGGATCGGATTCAGAGCAGCCAATATTCAGTAAATACGAGATAGGATCCGGATTTTTTCTATTCGGATAGCAGCAAGGCTCAGCCTATTTTCATCACATTTTTCCATTACAACCTATATATATTGATAATTAGTTGGCTCTATTGATTCTCAAGTAACAAATTCTTTTTATGACGTCTATTGAGTTTGATTGATATATAACTTGCTACTATAGTCATGTACTCGTATGGTTTTAATTCAACATATATTACTCTATATACACGTGCATTATTCGTATATCTTTATCTATTTTTGACCAAATCCATCACACATCCGTCCCATATTCGTATCCCGAATAATCCAAATTCGTATCCGTATCTAATTTCGAATCCAAAAAAATATGAGTTTAAATAAAAAAAGAGCACCACTATCGCTCCGTATCCTATAGGTTTTCACGACTTACCTCTATCAACCGTTTTCTATTCATGAAATGGGATAGGCCTTCGATCAAACCCATGGGCACGATCATGTCCACATAACCGCATGCCCCACGCAAACTACTTCCCCCAAAGGCCCAAATCTTTCGCCTTCGCTTCATCCCGTTCCAACTCCTCTCTCTCTCTCTCTCTCTCTCTCTCTCTCTCTCACGTTGCAAAACCCTCAGCCAGCAAGACAGCTTCAAGAGGTGGTGGGAAAGAGGGCGAATCAGCGGTGGCAGCGAGCGTGCTCGCCATGGGCGGGCGAGCGAGATCATCTGCAACGAGAGGTTGTGTTCTACGTACACAAAATCAGTGGATCTTATTGGTGTGCCCAACTCACGACAGCACGGGGGGCTTCGGCGGATGGCGGGTGGCTAGTTGGCACGGCAGCAAAGGATGTCGAACCATCGTTGGCTCGCGCAGCAGCCACGGGCTCATCCAAGGGTGAAGCACTGAAGGCAGATGACAAGCGGCTGATGGCTAGTGCGACAGCCAGGGGCTTGCCCAAGGGAAACACATTCAAGTTTTTTTGAAACTCGTTGTGATTTTGAAACTTTTCTGAACCGTATGAAACCTTTAAACTTATTTGGACTTTCTGAAACATATTGAAATATGCTCGAAACATTGGATTCAAAACCTGGAACGCCTTTGAAACGTGCTAAAACCTGCTTTGAAACTTCAAATTCGAAATATGAATCTTTTATTTCACTAAAACCTGTGAAACTCCGTGAGACTGATACATCGTTACAAAAGCATTCCAAGGATATAACGTGGGTTGACAGCTTACTTCTTTAAGTAGTAGAAATTTCCTGGCTGCTATTGATTTATTCTTTACTCTTAAAAACAAGTGGCGTTTACTTTTTTTTAAAAAAGGAAAGTTTTGCTGGTGCAACTGAAAAAGTGCCTAATTTCACTTCTATCACTACTATTTTTCTCGTTTTATTTTTACCACTGCTGTTTTCACTTCATCTTTCTTTTGCCATTTTCGTCAGTTGACTATGAGTTTACAGTTAGTTGATTGCCAGTGTGAATTGTTCCTTCTGTTTTTGATTTTTTAAACATAACAAATGAAATTCAATTCTTTAAAAATTTTGTATGATGCTAGACTGCTAAAGATGGTACCATAATTTTTTTCGAGCATGATTGTACATATAATTTTTTGCTTGTACATATATTTTTATAAAAATGATGCTCTAAAAAATTTATAGTACCATCTTTAATAATCTAGGATCATATAAAAAAATTTCTAAAAGAATTGAACTTCATTTATCATCTTTTAAAAAATAAAATATAGAAGAAACAATTCTTGCTGACAGTCAACTCACAATCAACTGACGATCAACGGATTGAAATGACAAAAGGAGGAAGAAGAGCAAAGACTAGTGACAAAAATGAAATGAGGAAAAGAGTAATTGTAGAAGCGAAATGAAACACTTTTTGAGTGGCACCAGTAAAATTTTTCCTTTAAAAAAATCCACACAAAGTTGCAACAATTAAGGCAAAATTTTGTAGAGGGTAAGTTGTACAAAACTCCACTCTTTAGTGCTCTCTCCGTTACAAAACATAATGTACATTATTGTTGCAACCTTGTTTCAAAATATAAGGCACATATAAGCGAGAACATGACACGATTGAACGCACAGCATCTCCCTTGCTCCTCGCTCGCCCGTGAGGCTGCCCTGGCCTCCTCCTGCGCATTGCCCTAGTGATCTGCTCCCATGCAGCTACCCTGGCGAGCTTCCTAACCTCCTACCATGGTTTTTGGTGTTTGAAATGGGTTTCAAGTTTCAACGGTAACTTTCGAAAACAAATTCAAAGTTTTAGTAAGTTTTAACAAAGTCCATGCATGTTTCAAGGTGTTTGAAATGGTTTAAATTTTCAACACCAAGTTTCAAAAATAAATTCAAAGTTTTGAGCAAGTTTCAATAAAAAGTTCATGCAAGTTTCATGGTGTTTGAAACGAATTTCAAGTTTCAACAGTAAGTTTTAGAAAAAATCAAAGTATTGAGAGTTTTAACAAAGTTCATGCAAGTTTTACAAGTTTCAGGGGAAAGCAAATGAAAACCAGTTTCACGAGATTCAACAAATTTTTAGAAAATCCTGTGTTTCACAACATTTTTAGGTAAGTTTCAAGAATGTTTGGGACGAGTTTCATGTAGTTTAAAACATGTGAGCAAAATATTTCACATGTTTCATGCGTCGATCGTCCGCTGGTCGTCATAGATGAAGACAGCGAGGAGGAACTCACCGGATATGAAGATGAGGGGGCGTAGCTCGACTGCAGAGTGCAGACCACCACAATATTGAGTTGTCGAGTTAACACACCTACTGGTAGTGTGATGCACCCCATGACTGTGACCTTCGCCACTGACACCCTCGCCCATGCCCGCTCGCTTGCCTTTGCACCTGCTCATCATCGCACTCACCTGTGGCTACCTCCTCTGCCCACAATCGCCTGCGCCACCTCACCTGCTCCTCGGCCGCACTGTCACACCCACTCCCTGCCACATTGTACTCGCTCTAGCTACACTTTTGTTTATGGCCTGCTTGCAGCCATCGCACTCACTCGCAGCCTACCCATCGCCACTACACTGCCCCTCCACCCATGATCGCTTGCCGCCCAGCACTACTCGCTGCTTGTAGACAAGGAGAGGAATGCTTGAAGAGAGGCCTAGGAATGATGAGAAGGGTCATTAGTGTAGGAATGATAAGAGTTTCTGCACTCAAATGTGAATGGATAAGGTTGAAGAATCTAACCGTCGGAAGATGTTGTATAGTTTTATTTCAACGGTTGGATCCTGTACCGTAGGATAGGCAGCGGACGCTATACCGTTTCGTAGTATTTCACTTTAGCTAAAAGATGTTTTTATTTGCAGCTGTAGCTATCTAAAATTTAACCCCTCTGTTCTTGTTTAGATTCCATTTTAGAATTTTTGCGGTCAACGTTTAAAACTTTAACCACTAAAAACACAATTATTTAAATGTATTATATTTTTAAAATAGTAGAATAAGGAGGATATATTGCCTAAAAGGTATTCGAACAAGTCCATAAAGTAGGGTATTCGATCAATCACTAGGACTGCCAAGAAAACATAATAAGTGAAAGAGCCCCAATGGGCCATGCGAGGACCAGATCTCTCATTCGTATTCACCGACTCCCTCTCTCAATTGTCTTGGTATTCTTTAGCTTCTATATTTCGGTGTCCCTAAAGGAGAGTGATATCACATACTCACTGTTTGATTTTGTAGCCACAACAGGCACCATATTCGCCCTCAAGATCTAGAAATTACCACGTTAATCAGTGAAAAAAATACACTGTCGATTGTTGTGGGTCCAAATTATAACGTTGTAGATTTAGCTAACTTAGATACTTTGATTTGTAGAACTAACAAGAGTTATGAAACTAATACAAATCTACACTCTAAATATTATTGGAGCTGCTAGCCCACGCTGTTTCGTGGGGTTTTATGGAGGTTTCAGTTGCACGAAAGTTTCATAAAAGTTAATGTTTCGAGTTTGAAGTTTCAAGCAAATTTCAACATGTTTCATGAAAATTTTCAAAATGTTTCAAGTCAAGCTTCAAACAAATTTTGTTCGTGTTTCAGCAAGTTTTAAAGAAGTTTCATGTATGTTTCTGAGGGTTTCAGCAGAATTTCAAACAGAAATTTCAGTAAAATTCTTAAAAACAGATGTGTGCAACTGTGTGCATTTGAGACTCTTGTCAATGTGACAGAAAAAGAAAAGAAAATGGAGGTAGTACTCTACAATGTAGCCGTAGTGTCCTACACGCGCTTATACTTCTGCGACTTGGCAGGTCCTGACGTGGTCTCCTTCCTGCACCCGGAGGCGGCACACGACAAGCTTCTCGGCGGCCTCTTGGCCGACGGCTTCCACCAAGAATCCTGCCACAGCCGGTACCAGTCCGCCATGTACCGTCGAAACGCCGGCAGGCAACCTTCGCTCTACCTCGTCTCCAAGTTACGACAACATGAGGCCCTGCAAAGACAGTGCGGCCCGGGCACCGCCGCTTACATCAACGCCCTGGAGCAACTCAAGTCAGGCAAGAGCGTGGCGACACCGGAGTGCAAGTACCTGGTCTCCATTTCGTACCGCGGCCTCGGGAACCGGATCCTGGCTGCGGCGTCGGCGTTCTTGTACGCGCTGCTCACCGACCGCGTCCTCCTCGTCGACCCCAGCAACGAGATGGACGAGCTGTTCTGCGAGCCCTTCCCCAACACGACGTGGCTGCTACCGCCGGGCTTTCCGCTCGTGAGTTACCAGAGCTTCTACCTCGACACCGCGGAGCGGTACGGGAAAATGCGGGAGAACAGAGTGCTCAAAACCGACGCGATGACCGGCGCCGCGGCCGCGGAGCTGCCGGCGTTCGCGTACATCCATCTCGATTACAACCAGACGGATTACGACCAGCTGTTCTTCTGCGCCGAGGACCAGCGGCTGCTGTCGAACATCCAGTGGCTGCTGATGAGGACGGATAGCTACATCGTGCCGGGCCTGTTTCTTGTGAACGTGTTCCAGGATGAGCTCGCCATGCTGTTCCCGGAGCGCGACGCCGTGTTCCACCACCTCGGCCGGTACCTGTTCCAACCGACAAACCACGTGTGGGGCCTCGTGACGCGGTACTACCATGCGCACCTCGCGTGGGCGCAGAGCCGGGTCGGCATCCAGGTGCGCGTCTTCCCGTGGCAGGCGGAGTCACCGGAAATCCTGGAGCAGATCACTACGTGCACGCAGAAGGAGAGACTGCTCCCGGCAGTGCTGGGCACGGAAGAGGCGTCCGTGACGACGACGGCGCCTAGTGCCAAATCTAGTGCTGTTGTGATCACCTCTCTCAAGCTCTGGTACTACGAGAAGATGAAGGGCATGTACTGGGAGCACGCGACGGCGAACGGCGAGGTGGTGGTCGTGGACCAGCCAAGCCACGAGGAATTCCAGCACTACGGCGTGAAGTCGCACGACCGGAAGGCTTGGGCCGAGATTTACCTGCTGAGCTTGACGGATATGTTGGTTACCACCGGCCAGTCGACGTTCGGGTACGTGGCGCAGGGGCTCGGCGGGCTGAGGCCGTGGGTCCTGCGCAAGGAGGCGAACGGCACGGCTGGGCCCAGCCCGCCGTGCACCCGGGACATGTCCATGGAGCCGTGCTTCCACGTCGCACCGTTGTACGTCTGCAAGCGACGGGAAGACGCCGGAATTATCGTGCCGCATGTGCGGCACTGCCAGGACGTGCCCACAGGGTTGAAGCTTGTTGACCGAAACGATTGGTAACTAGAAAATCCATTTCATGCCACTTAGAGTTACGCCGGATATGCTACTAAAAAATCGTTACCTTCTATACCAATTAGTTTCTACTTTGTACCCCTATTTGACATGGCCCAAGAGGGTCACAAAGTAGAAACTCGTTGACATCGAATGAAATAGTTTTTTTTTTCAGTTGCATATATAGGATCGGCTAACTCTCAGTGACATGGAAGGAATTTTCCCAATGATGAAAAGGACAGAAACAGAACATGGAAACATGTATGTAACGTTCCAATATTAGTTGTATCTTATATTGATGATTTACGAACAGTGGTTGTTTTCATGTGCTTATTTTTTAGTTGATGTGGAAAAGTGCGAATTTCCTTTACTCTATTTGGTAAATCAGAGAAAGTCAGATAATTAGATTTATCCAATAACCTTCATGTTTTGTTTAGTCTCATATGTTTTAGAAATCAATAACGTACTTTGCAACTTAATTAGAAAGCATCTAGCGAAACACCCAAGTAGAGTTGAACCAAACGAGATTATCATGATCCACCACAATACTAAACGAAGCCTTAGCTATATTTATCAAAAAAAAAAGGGGGGGAATTGCCAATAGCACCGAATTTGTGATGTGGATGTGTGTGGTTTGGTTGTGCGCATGCGGTTTTGTAATATTCTTGCTATTGCCTATTTTTCTACAATCTTGGTAGATAGTAATTTTTTGGTTGGTCGGGATTCGTTGTTTGGCTGAGTCTTTGGGCTTGGGAAACATGTTATTGTCATGCTTTGGGCCCATTGTGTAGGACTGAGTAGGTAATCGGAGGGAGGGGGTGAATGACTGTTTACAACAATCAACAAACAAGATCACCAACATCAGTGAAAGGAACCCAAGCCTACCGTGAGACTGTATTCTCTTGGCCGATCTGACTGGCAGAGGAACTGTGCTCTGACCGCTCCTCTGTTGATAGTCGACCAAGAATGACTCCAACTTAACTCTAAGTCTAACTTTTGATCTATTGAAGCAAAGCATACAAAATCTTGAACATAACACCTTGTGGATGTATAGAATCTATTCCATCCAACGATTTTAAGAATCATCGTCAAGATTTCAACCTTCATCCATTTCAAGAAGATGGCTCAAAAACTAGGCAAAAGGCCAAAACATAAATCTACTCAAGAACGTGAGACATCTCCAGGAAAAATGATGTGGTAGATGTCTTACAGGTCCTAGCAAGCTATTCTATGGCATGGAATTGACTACAACAAGAAGAAAACTAGAATCATCAAAATGAACTCAAGAAGGCAAGAAAACCAAACAAGAAAATCAAGACATAGGAGAATTGATTTGAACTTGGATTTCCACTTGACGAGGAGGGATTATAGCCACTCCAATCAGAGGACAAAACCCCAGGGGGGCAACACTTAGTTCTCTCTACAAACCCTAGTTTTTCTCACTTGAGCTCTAGTGCTTTTTAGTCCCTTCTCCCCCTCTTCTCGTTATATTCATTACAAGTTCACAAGAAACCCTAAACCATGATACAAAGTGGATTCAATCCACTCTCTCTTGGGCAAAACCTGATGACCCGACACACAACATGTTTTTCACACACACTCACACTCCTCAAAGCAATGTCTTCAACCCGAACTCCACGAGCCTAAATCCACTATCTTGTCCTCTGTAAAGTTTTCTTGACCTAAACAGATATGGGTGCCTGATCTTCATGATGTAGGATCAAGATAACTTGCGCGATCTATGGACAAATAATTGCTGATCCTCCATTGTCAAATGCAATGAGTTTGCAACTCTTTGATTCGCCAAGATCACATGTATATTAGATTTCACGAGGCCACCGAGTGAAGTAGTATCGATCTCCAAATTCCTAGTGGAAAGACATAACAATTTTTAAGAAACAACTCTTAATTTCCTGCTCTATTGTGTATGCAATATCAATGAGCAAGAACAAGTGCATATGTTGTATATTATCAATTGTAGTCTAAAATTACAATAGAGAATAAAATAAATATATAAAAGACTATAGGGCATGCAACCTGGCCTAGGGCCAGTCAAGGTGGGCCCCTCCTCTTGTATTATATCTCTAACTCAAATCACTAATCTAATTCGGCTGATCTTGAAGTTGATACTTGTCGACTAATTTAAAAATAGAAGGAAGCCGATTATAGCCGTCTCGTAATAGAGTGAAATAGAGAGGATGTTCTAAGCTTTCAAACAAGTCCAATAACACAACAATCCAATTCGTATGTGAGAATTATAGCCATTTTAAGTCCGACTGGTCCGATATTTAAAATTGGACTCTTTTGCCCTCCAAATCTAATTTGGCCTTACCTTTTCCTTTGTTTCCTTGTCTTGGCCAAATTGAACTTGGGGCTTACCTCCTCCTACATTGGCTACATGGGCTTGCTCCCAATTGGGACTCCTTTGACGCAAGGGCCATGTGCCCTGATTGCATGGGCTGCATGGGGTAATCTCACATGTGGTCCACTTTGTCTTCTGGGCTTTTCACTTGACTCCCGTCCTCCCTCGCCTCCTGCTGGGTTTCACCATTGGCCATTGATGTAATTAAGTTCCATTTGAGCTTGGCCATTCTTCGTACCTAACAACAAGTAATGACTCGCTATTAGGTAGTATACTATTCTCATATAATAAAGGAAATTGCTTAAGGAATAAATTCACATGTTGATATTTGATACGGCTTAATAATTTTTTTAATTAATTAAGATATTAACTATAAAAGTACTAGATGTATGCAAATCCACATCATGCTCCCCTTCTTAAAAAAAGTTAGCTTTTGCCTCAACTTCTGATAATATGAAAATGTACTAAAGAAAGAGGACAATGTGTATGCATGGTATATGTATTCATCATTCGTCTTGGCATTCCTTTCTGCATAGGATGATATGTTGCAAAATAGAAACTATATGAGATATAACTCAAATCAGTAATGACAGTCATAGGAAACAATATATAGACATGATATAACTATTAATTATGTTATTATTTCTCATGTTTCGTATAAGACAACCATATGATGTTGATAGATATATTATATTCACATCATTTCCCCTCACGTCGAGGAAAGTTATCCTTGACTTTTGAAAACTAGTGGACAAATGATTATCTAGTAGTTGTAAAGGTTGTGGCAAATAGCTCAATTCAGTTATATGTGCATATATTATATTTCCATTGTCAAATTGAAGTATTGTGGATAAAAAGATTTTAGATATCTTACATGCTTCAACTACACTACTCTGATTATGTATATGTGATTGCATAAACAAAGATGAACAATTAGCCAACATAGATCCTTCCGAATAACAAGCACTAGCATTTAAACTCATCTCATAGTGTTCATGGCATGGCTTAAAAGATAGTTTGTTTAGAGCATATAATTTCGATTTAGCAATATTATCACAAGTAATACATATTCAATAAACATGAAATTTGTTGTTTACACCATAATATCCAATCAAATTAAATTTATAAGTGTAGACATAGGTACTAACTAGTGATTTTAAACATATAATTTCAAAGATCTTATCGATTACACTAGATAGCTCTTTTAGTTCATCAAACATGGTATACCACAAAGAATCATTAGGAGATATTCTAGTAAGAACTTCCTTATGAGTAATCAGTTCCACATTATGTACATTAAATTCAGAACATAGAATCATTAAAGAAACATAAGAGTTTTCACTTTTACCCACCTTTTCGTGATGTTTTATTCATTCAACACCTTGGTTTAAACCTATAATATTCTTCTCAATTGATGTAGATGTTGTAGGTAGAGTTTTTTCATGATCTAACAACAGAACAATAAACGCTCCATCTCCAATCGTGGTTATCTCCTCATCTTCCATCTCAAGCGGTGCTGGTTGTGTACGTTGAGCCCCTCATCTTCTTTACCATCCTGCATATTAAATTAGACAACACTAGAATTAGAGAGTAATTCATTAGTTTCAGAAATAACCTCACTTGACCTATCATTTGCATCTCTCATTTCTTTGGGTGCATCTTTCAGACTCTCGCATTTGATGCTCTCAACCTCACATATGATGGAATCACATTGTTTATTCTTTTTAACACTCTCACTCAATTTGGCTATGTGGCTCTCATTCTCACATGATTTTTTTATGCATCTCCTTGATTTTGCTTTCCACTTTAATAGCATATGTCACAAAGTCGTACAAACTACTAAAATATTTATATAGAAGTACAATCAAAATCTTATAATTTAAACTTTTCTCAAAGTATACCTTCTTGTCATACTCAGTTAATATGAGCTCAACTAAGTGCACAACTCCACTCATTAAAGTAATCGTGGATAGATTTGGGTCCTTGTGTAATGCTCTTCAAGTGATGAAATAACTCTTGCTTGTAATACGGTGGTACAAACTCTCTTGTCATGAAAACCTTTAAATCTTTCCATGTTTTGATGATGCATTTTTCGAACAATTGTTGCCACCAATCATATGCATAATCATCAAACTCTCTAGTGGCTCTTCTCACCTTGTTAGCTTTAGGAGTCATTTCAATTTTAAGCACCCATTCTATGTGTACTTTCCATGCAAGATATTATTATGGATCATCACTTTCATTGAAGGGAAAACGCCAATACTCGTATCCTACCATAGTTAGTAAAAAAAACAAATATACAATTATGAATTTATGCAGGTACGTGTGGAATCATTCAATCTCACCATTCTTACCAAATCAATTCCTCACCTTTCCGAAGTGAATTAAGGCTAAAATCTTACACTTTTGTTGTCATAGAAGTCAACAATGGTGATGATCAAGCAAATAAAAGAGTAATCCCAAAGTACAATAGTGGTTATTTGTGGAGCTTGGTATAGAACTTGTTTACCTACACAATCTAAAATCTTTCATATTTTAAAGCTATTTAACAATCCAGACTTGATATTTAAAGTCTAGTTGCTAATTCTTGTTAAGATATAAATGATGACCAAAGCAACTCACGCACAAGGATAATGGAACTTAGTGCAATCAAGGAATAAGCTAAAATAAAGTATATGAATAGCACCAAAGCTATATTGCACAAGTTTTGGAGAGATACTAGCTAATTGACTTAAAGAATGTAAAAGTGTATAAGATTGCTCACTATTAAATACAATTGCATAATCTAAAAATAACGAACACCAATTAGGTTATTGCTCAATGTAACCACTGTTCACTTTTATTTTTTCCTTGTTTCTTTCTTTCTTTTCTTGGCCTTTTGGCTCTTCTTTTCTCTTTTCTTTCTTTTAGTGACTTTCGACTAACACTAGTATGAACAAAGTTTTGGAATCCCTAACTTGAGGCTATAAGATAATATGGAGAGATCGATGACATTTCAAGATTATGCAATGTATCAATATGAACAGCCCTAAGTAATATCAAATAGCTAGTCTCAATTGGAATCAAAGTATTCGCAAATGATGAATTTCTTCCCAAAGGTAAGTGTGTTGATATTTTTGTGGTTTTTTATTTTATGGATGCTACTATACTCAAAGAACTTAAAGGAACAATCTTGAACTCAAAAGATCCAAGAAACCCTAATTCAACTTATTTAGGGTAGCAGACTTGTCGCTTAGATTAAAGTTTAAAAATGATAGAACCTGGCTGGTTCACTATGTAATGAGTTGAAGGTTATGTTCTAAGCTTTTGTTGGCACCAAAATTTGGTATGCGTGGCCAATTTGGAAAAACAAGAGTTAAATTTGTACAAGGAATATTAGCCGACATTGGCTCGAGTTAGAATTGATTTCGAGGGAGTTGAGGCCGATATGAATTGTGAAGGAATCAGAGAAGGATACGATCGATCTATGTGCTATAAAAGGGGCAAGACGAAAAAAACAACACCCAATCAATCAACTTCATAGCTACTTTTATTTACCTTTCTGTTGACTAGAAGTAGTTTTATACATAGCATATTTCCCCTGTAATTCGTTTTTGATCAATAAGGTTGCACATCGCTGATTTTGATCATCAATGGTTTACTCCAGTTATCTCAGGTTTGTTTTTGTACTGATCATGTTGCGCATCACCTTTTTCGGAGGAAATAGATCTTTAACTCCAGAACAGCGGGAAGATGTTGATGATAGGAAGGCCATGCTCGAAGAGATGATGTTAAATTGTTATCAAAAGACTCGACATGGTGTTACTCAAAAGGCTACTGACGGTTAATTTCTTTGACAATACTGAGGTTGTAGTTGTATTGGATAATAGGCTTGTAAGTCAATACATGCCTGAACAAGCTGATTGTCTGATATGATTAATCAATCTGTGCATCATGCTTTGATCAACCAATCATTGACTCTGGTAGTAACAACACTTAAGCCGATGATAGCCAACAATGCCAACTCTGGTAGTAACAACACTTAAGCTGATTGATAGGAAATTTTCTAGACCTAATGCAGGCACTGCCAAATTATCTAGTCTATTCAATAGCGCTAAATACGCAAAGTTCTGAGCCAATAGTCAATCCTAAACCATCGACTCCAAATCCAACTATGATACCAACTCAGCCAATTGTAATCCTACCATGTGATCCTAGCGCGAGCGTGATTCCTCATTACCAAGCACATACTAATGGCGTCAAGATGGGTTTCTAGCCCAGTTTACAATCATCGGCCATGTTTTACGTGTACCCACAATCGGCTAATTAGGCGATAGAACCCCAGTGTAACATCCCGAAAAATGCAATAAAATAAAAATGAATATTTTAAATTTGAATATGTTTATTTCTGAGTTTTATTGGCATTATTGGTTCTTATTTGAATTTTCATGGATTTTTGTATTGAAGGAAATCAAGCAAAAGAGAATAGGAAAAGGGAAATGGTAAAATGGTAAACATAAAAGGTTAGAAAAATTTACCATGGAACCCTATTCATGCTGATAAGTCAGTAAAGTCAACAAGTAAAAATTTTATGCACACAAAAATAAATAAATGAAATGAGTGACATCTCTTTTGACTAAAAACAGTGTAAGTCAGAATTAATATAACATATTCGAAACTTATCTGGAGCCATAAAAATTACCATAACACCCTCAGAGTAGAAATTATCTCTGGTAAAAATTTTAGGAATTTATCATGTCATTTATACCTTCTAAAAATTCAAAAATAGAGGCTTTGAAAATCTGAAAATTACCATGTCAGAATTTTTGTAAAATAATTACACCATATTTTGACTTGAAATTTTTATAGAGACATTATTAACCCAAACCAAAATATTAAAAAAAGTTTAAAATAAATAATAATATTTGAGTCCTTAAATAAATCAAAATCCGAAATCAAAATTCTGAGCAGTGCACAGTGTCAGAATTGTTATAAATTAATTATACGGTATTTTTGTCCCAAAATTTTACTGGAAGCTAACCACTCCTAGTAGACCATGGTCAAAAAGTTTCGTAATTTTTTTCAACTTGGTTGATAGCCATTTTAATGTCCAGTCCTGAAGCCATCACGTTTCCTGTGCTTTGGGGACACCTCACCATTCCAGAGCCTTCCTTCGCATGATGTGTTTAAGCCAGCCATTTGAGTCATTCTCACCAAAGCCAGCAAGTCCCAAGCCTTATAAGCCACAGCTTCATAGCTCAAGGTAAGGCAAGATCAAGAACTCAAGTCTCAGGACCAAAGCCTCTCATGAGTAGCATGCAGCCAACATCCAAAAATCAGTAAGCCAAAAGAGAAAGAGCAAGTGAAGAGCTCGGCTGCTGCATCTCCTTGCGCGTCTTTAGGAACCTCACAGCCTAATCATCTCCTCCAGAGCGCTGCCGAGTTTAGCTTCCTTCCCTGGCATTGCCGCCGCAAGCAAGAAGAGGGGAGAAAGCCATTCAAGCAAAATTGGTGAGTAGCATTTCAATTCCATGAACCTTCAGCTTCTCTGTGTTCTACTGAGCTCATCCGTCATCCTTGGCTGCAGCTAGAATCGCGCAAAAGCCCGAAACACCTTTTCTTCTACCATTGTCAACAGAGTGCGAGCTTTGAGGTTGAAAAGCAATTCGCCTCACTCGGTGAGCTATCCTCAAATTCCTCGCAACCGCAGTATCCCTGAGCATCACTGAAACCGTCTCACTCATCGATTTTAGCTCTTACCTGCTGATCAACCACCGCCGCGCGTGCGCCTTCTTCCCCAGAGCCGGCGCTCGGTGGCGGCACAACCCGGCCGACCTCCATACAGGACTACCGGCAAAATGGAACTCCACTGCACCGCTGAAGCTTAATCTGGCATCACCCGAGCTCAAGCCCCTTTTCATTGTCTTCTCCGGCGAGACGCCATTCCCGCCACCACCTGGCCCACGGTGGCAGCCCTCTCCGACCATCGTCGGAGGTAATTGACCCCTCCATCAGGTGCGGGGTGGTGCCCTGGTGCTCACCGTGCGGTCGCTTCGGTCGGAGACCCACCGGAGAACCAACGCCGGCGAGCCCTAGTCCTCCCCTGTTTTCGGATCTGTAGCCATTCCCGCCACCACCTGGCCCAGGAACTGCATTTTAGTTTTCCTTTTGACCCATTTTGTTCATCTCTTTGTATCTTTTGCTAGGAAGGTCCAAATAAGGTGAAATAAGTTTCTAAATTTGAATTAATCCATAAGGATTTGGAATATGTAACAGAACTTAGATGATCACTGCAGTTCAAATTATTTCAAGCAAGTTTGTTTAAAGTCCCTTTTATGTAACATATAGTAGCCATGCAAATTATAGCTCCCAAAATCATGAAGTTGTTCTCACATGCCCCTGAGGTTGTAAATGTTCCATTTCTGCAAAAATATTCAACATTGAACTCAGTTTGTATTAAAAAGTAAGCATGAGAAACTTCTCTTGCATTGAAAATTTAATAGTTAAAATATAGATCACATGAATTCAAATAATCACCAAACCAGTTTTGTTATACTCCTGACATCACAAGGATCCTAGATGTGTAAAAATATTTAAGGTTTACCATGGAAAACAGTAAATGTTTAGTAGTCGAAGTTTCAATACTTGTATAATCCAAATAGTCGTAACTTTCTCAAATTAACTTCAAATTTGACAAAATCAAATCCTATAACCTTGAAAAATAGTGCCCTTTCTGATTATGTAAAAATATCTTATGATTGTGCTAATCTGAATTAAGTCCTTGTTAGGCCCTAATGATCACTTATATGGAAACCATCTCGAATAGAAGCCAAATATCGCGGAATTAGCTTTAAAACACTCTTAGAGTTTTTCCTTGGTTATGCCTGAAGAATGGGTAGATTATCCTATAAGGCATAGTCGTAAACTTAAATCCAAAAACTGAACCTTTATCGTGTAGTTTATAAAAACACTTAAACATTTTCAGCAGCTCGTAGAATATCTCGTCTAAATGCTAATGTTATGAAGGTCAGTTTAGAAATGACATTTGGGATATGTACTACCATATTCTCGAAAAATATTTTATTTATGGTTTGTTTTTCGTCAAAAATCTATTAGTGCAACAACCCTAAGTAATAATTGTTCACTACACTCTTCTAATTCAAATTCATATCGTAGATCTTATAATGTCATTTAAGCTTTTTCAACAATGAATATAATGTTGCGTCTAAACACTAAAATGTATGAAATCAGCTTAGAAATGCTCTTCAAAGTATATACTATCCCGTTTTGAGGAAATAATCTTTTTTCATCATGCTTTGCATATAAATCCTATTAGCCAAATAACCCTAAGTATTATGATTAATGAACTTCATAATATGAATAAGCGAACTTAGCAATGATAAAGAAATCTATAGTTAATATATTTGTATCACCAGAACCTTCTTAAAAACTATAAATAAGTACAGTAACCTAACTTAACAGATGCACCTTTTTCAAAATCATTCCTTGTGTAATATCACTTCAGATTAAGTACTATTCACATAACCCCTTTAGCTAGTGTTTTAGTTCTATTAATCTAAATAATTTTAGCATCTATAATTCGAAGTTATAAATACAAGAATTCATAATTTTAGCCTCTTGAATTCGTAAGTCAAGATTAGATAACCTATAGAAGAAACCATGTTTTGCTCATCATAAAAGCCATTAAGTATATGAATGTGTATTTACCTAAATCATGAGATCTTGAAATCTTATAATTCAAACCCTAAAGCATTCCTGTTTTCTTCTATGAATCTTTATTTGGTTTTCTGTCTGTTTTCTTTTTGCCCTTATTAAAGTTGGTTATTTGCTATATTTTCGGTTGATCGACGTGTAGAATTCGACGTCCCTTCCTCCGTCGATGCCTCCGTCAGCCGTGGCTTCGTCTTCGTCGTAAGCAATAAATAAGCAAGGCAAGCACCCTCCTTTGATCATCTTGATCCTAGTATTTAATTTGCATTGAGTTTATTAAAATATTTCATGCATGCGTTTACTTTCTGTAAATTCGCTATTTTGTGGTGCTGGTAGTTATACCTGTTGTCTCATGAAATCTCCTTGATAAGTATGGACATGTGAACCTTGATAACCCTAGATTAAACTTAGACATTATTTAATGTTATCATGGGTATATGCGATTTCATAACTATCCATGCTTAGCCATGCTTTAGAACCTTGTGGTAGATGATCAGATCAAAATTTGTTTCTCGAGAAATTTAAAATGTTGGTTATGACACTATTGGTTATGGGTATTTTGATTAAAAACCCAAAATAAAACTATGGTTTTGATGCGGGCGACTATTGGCAATAGCCGGATGTGCAGAGGGATTTGCACGTAGTGTAGGGTGGAGTATCGCCCGTGTCATAATAAGGACCGAGCAATATGACGCTATTGATCCAAGAAACCCGTGCAACCACAAGTGTTGGGATGGGGCAACCTTAAACCAATTAAGTTATCTAGCTTAACTTTGCACATTGGTAGGCTGAAGTAGTACGAGCATTCCTTTCAAGTTTGCTCGAAGGGGTGCCCTCACTGAGGTGTTGGGAACAACGCCTGCCGATATAACGGTGTACGCCTTGTCTATGGGAAGTTCCAATATTTCTATGCTCTGAGTTCTTCCATCATAGCATGGGTTGACGTCCTGGTGCTGGTGCAAAGTTAACTTAGATAATGTAAAGGTTTTCATCATGAACATTCTGGCCACACGCCAAAGGTGCGTGAAACATGCGGCAAAAAGAAAAGGTCATGACTTGTGGGTAAAGTTATACACCTCTGCAGAGTGTAAATCTGATCGATTAGCCGCGTTCGCGGTCAAGGACACTTGGTGAAGTCATTCCAATGTTAGTTTTGGTATTTTCTAAAATTGGGTTTTGATGTTAACCTGTTTATCAGCTGTCTTTATGTCAAAGGGCCGACATTGTTGGATTTCATTATCTGCATTTCTCGATGCTCACGAAGGGTTGTGAGTATTACTTATGCTTTACTTATTTCATATCAGTCAACTTGCTCTTACAAATTCCGTTTACAAATAACTTGATTTTACAATATCAATTCTGCTTTATGCAAATTAACTATAGTAACCTCCTTTGAAATGGCCTGCATATATTATAGGTTTTGCTAAAGTCTTGCGGAGTACGAAAGTACTCACCCTTGCTTATATGTTGTTTTTAGGTGGATAAGTTAGCGAAGCTTCGAAGTTATCTCTTTCGTCGCAGGTTGCGGGATTATCTTCGTCGTGTTCTTTCTGGAGTTTATGCCTTGTCAGCTGCCTGCAGGTTGGATGGGCACACTGCAGGACTTCGCTTCTTTTGCTGCTGTAATCTCTGAGTTGTAAAGTTTTCTTTGTATAATAGTTTCCGCTTAATAATATTTGTTGTATGGTTGTGATTCCAATTGGTGTGTATGTACGTACTAGCTACTGATCATGGGACTAGTACGGAATGCACATTAGATTTCCATTTTTGCATTTATGTAAAAAAATGGGGGGTCGTCACACCCAGATACGTACACAACACGGAGAGCCGATTCTATAGAGAAATCTGGCCCCATAGAGGGTGGTAATATATTCAAAACCTTTTGTTCTGCTACCAGAGCCAATGGCTAGAAGGTAAAACATCGGCTATGAATGCTCATATCAACCACAGCCAACCCATGTGTCATACCAAGCAGAGCCTGTACTAGGGGGGCACCATGCCAATTACGATCACAATTGGCAAGTGTGTAACATACCATTTTCGGTTCTTTTGCTAAAAATTAATTTAAATTAATTAATTCAAGGATTTGGGTTTTCTTTGGAATTTAAGTTAACCTGGCATTCCTTTCCATCCAAAAATGAGATTTATTCCATTCGCGTCAGGAAATTCCATTTCATCCTGAAATCCAAAATTCAAATTCAATTCCAAAATTATCTAAAAATTCTGAAACCAATTTTATTAGGTTACAAATACTCTAAAGTATTTTTGAGATTTTTCCCAAAATTTTTAGAACTATTTTTCTATTTTTCCCAAACCTATTTAATTTTCAGCATTATATTAATTACTGTAAGAAAAATAACAATATAATATTATCCCAAAATATTTATTCGTGCTTTATTTTCTAAAACGGTTGTCTACAAAAATTCCCAAATTTATTATGATTTAATTGCTATTTTTCCAAATTTAATCCGAATTTTCAGTGGAAAATTAAGTGTTTTCTGTATTTATTTATTTTCGCGGTTACTGTAAATTCAATCCGCTTCGCTTCAGCTTCCTGCCCATAAGCTACAGTGCAATGTCGCTACAGTTCCCGACCCGATCCGCAATTAAATCCACTGTTTCTTCATTTAACTCCGGCGATCTCAGTTACTATTGTGGCGAAAATTTAGGCGAGCGTTTCCTGACGATCCGCTGGTCTGATTGTCCTATAAATTGAACCCCATGTTCCCCATCACGTTCCACACATCCTCAGCTTGGAGTTATTCCAATCCATCCACCAGATCTCCCTGTGCAAGCCATTCTTTCCGAACTCCGACGAACTTTCGGTGAGCTCTCCCGGCTGCTCCCGACCTCCATTTGTCCTCAAATTTTTACTGGAGCTTCCTCTGAGTTCCCTCTACATATGGTAAAATCAAATTTTCAAAATTATCGTAGGATCTCTGTCGGCAACCATTTCTTCTCTAAGCCCGGCGAAAGGTCAAATTTTGAATTCAAAATATCCGATCTCTGTCATCTTAAGTCCAATTGACCTCATTCTTCTTCCTAAATTCATCTAAATTCATCCTCTATCTGCCAGTATTTTTATTATAATTTTTAGTTTTTATTTATTTTATTTTATTTTATTCATTTCGTGCACCGTTTTGCGCGTAGTCGAAGAAGCAGTCGTCGTCGCCGACGAAGGAGAAGACCTTCAGAACAGCACCGCACACTTCATCGATGAAGGCAAGTCTCCTTGACGCACGTTGACCCCATTGTTTATAACTGTTTTATAAAAAGTTTGCAACTTGCATGGCTATTTACATAAACCGATGATGTTAAAATATAGAATGTTAGTTATGCCCATTTCGAAATAACATCCTTGCTGTTTGATTACCATGCCTTTGTAACCTCAAGATTTAATCATGAAATCATGTATTATGTGATTAACCTTGTTTCGTACGATAGACTGTGCTTAGGATCGACGTTGATCAAAATGCCTATGGTGGGATAAATTCTAAAATGTTGTTGAAATATATTTTATCGAAACTATAGCAAGGTGATTGCTGCTGTGATTGTAAAATAAAAATAAAATAAAAATGGTTTAGATTGGGGCGGAATGGTTTGTCGGTAGTGCGGATGGAGCATCGGTTCAGTTTGTGAAAGCCACCTAATCAATTTAAGGACCGACGCTTATGACTGTCCATTCTAAGCATTACCGTGCAACCACAAGTCTATAATGGGTACGACCTAGCTGAATAATTTGTAGAAACCTAACTTAGACTCGCCAGTTGGTGGAATGTGGGTGCCGGATGGAGGCAAGTCGTATTCCTCACACGGCGCAAGAGGGGGCTTCTGTACTGGGTGGATGGAACCCTAACAGCGGTGAAACCTCAGCGGGTGGGTTGGGTTAGGCGTATACATTGTAAAGGCCTTGTCATGATCTCTCTGTCGGGACACCAATGGAAGTGTGTTCGTAGCGCTTGGCATTAAAGAGATGATCATGTCTTGTGGATAAAGTTGTACACCTCTGCAGAGTAAATCTATTCGAATAGCCGTGCCTACAGTCAAAGGCAAAGCGAAGAATGCTTTCATACTGGTAGACTTGGTTTTGGTTTTCAAAATAACTGATGCTTTGGGATTCGGGAGTGGTTAGAACTCTCGAAAGTTTATTTGGCGGATTGAGCCAATCAGGTAGATGGAACCTATTTTGAATCATGACAGATGGAGTCATGTGATGGTTTAATAAGATCTTTTCAAAATGGGCGGTTAGAGCCTGTATACTAGTGTTGGTAGTTTGAACCTTCACTAGAGTTAGAAATAATTTCAATTGTACAAATAATTGTTAAAACTGCTTTGTGAAAATTATTATTAATAATGTTTGTTAAATCTGGCTTTGTGCAAAAGAACCCTATTAAGCCTTCCTTGGAAAGCCCTTCATGATGCATTTTCCCAGACTTGCGGAGTAAGTTTGTACTCACATGCTATACAAAATTTTGTCATCAGAGAATTACCAAGATGCGGTCGAAGACAATGAGTTCTATGGTGAGAAGTTCGTGGGCGATCGCCAAGATAACTAGCGCGCCCTAGTCGCCGCATGTGGTGTCTTTTGGGTTTTATCTTGTTGATTTTTTGTTTTCGCTGCGAGAACTCGGTCATGTGACCAGAGATGTAATAAATAGCCATGTGGTGGTAATTTATATTTATGCTATTTTTTTCTCTTCGTTCTGTTCTGGTTATGATCATCACTGCTTCACTGTGTGTACTAGCAACTGATCTGGGACTAGTACAGAAATACATAGGAGATTCCGGATGGTAAATCTGGGGTCCCACAAAGTGCCTCAATCATAGTCGGCTAATACAACAAATTGGACTAATCAAATAACTACGGTATTACGAGACCAATTTGGTATACAGCTGAAGGGAAGGATAACTGGCTATTGTAAGCCTTATCTTGATTATATTGATCGGATACCATGTAAGAATAATTTCAAGGTCCCTATTTTGTAAAATTTTCATGTGATGATTCTACACTAACTTGGAACATATTGGGTGTTTTATTGCGCAATGTGGAGAAGTGACCCACTCTGATGGTTTAAGGGTAAAATTGTTTCTATTATCTTTGTCAGGGAGGGATAGCTTTTGCATGGTTCACTACATTGCCCCCCAGATTCGGTAAATTCTTGGACCGATTTGGAAAGCCGATTCTACGAATACTTTTTCTGTGGAAGTTTAGGACTCAAAGTTTCATATTTAAGTTATGTCTAACAAAAGTTCGGAGAATTGGTAAGTTATTATATTAAAAGGTTTAGGGAAATCAAAAATTAGCGTTTTAGTATCACCCTGCCTGATAATTAGTTAGCCGATTTGACCTTCCAAGTGTTAGCACCCCAGTTGAAGAAAAAAATTAGTGGACAGGAATTCACCGATTTAAGCCATCTCTTACATCGGGTATCAGCTCAAGAAGGTCGTTTTGCCGATAATAAGGGTTTCAAAGATACATTCAGAAATGATAAAGATAAGGAGAAAACTAATGTCAACCTCATCAAATATGAGTCAAACGATTCATCTAATAACGATGAGGTAGAAATAAATATAGCCGAATGGGTTAAACAAAGCAAGACATCCTTAATCAGTTCATGGCTTAAGTGGACTAAGAACCGGTCAAAAGTAAAATATGCTTTCGATTTCACAAAGCGTGATTGTATTTTTGATCTACTCCTATAAGAAAAAATAACACGCTTACCTAAAGGCCATGTTCTACCGTCGGCTGATGAAATTAAAAAACCAAGGTATTGCAAATGGCATCATTTTTTCTCATAATACTTATGATTGCAATATTTTTTGTTAGCAGATACAATCGACTATAGAGGACAACTAACTAAAATTTGTAGAAGAGTCGACAATGCTGGATGCTAATCTTTTTCCTATTAGCATGGTCAACTATTATGCAAAAAAAAAAGAGCCGATGCAGGCCGAAGAATCCAAGTATCAAGTACAGCAATCATCATCGACAACATTGGTGCGACAAGTCGTTTTGCAACTAGGTTTCGATGACAGTGAGACCCTTAGGATTACAATTGGCTCTATCCAAATAGAAACTGGCCGTGAAGGGAGTAATTCGAGAACCATCAAACCAAAGGGAGAGTTGCAGCTTGAAAAATGGTATAAGGTTGAGAGAACATTGCCACCTCGTAAGCTGATACAAAAGCCAAAACCCACTTTCTCCCGGTTATTTGCAAAGTATGAAAGGAGGAATGATAGATCACAGCGAAGTCTTCAACTGTAATATCTCAGAAGGAAAAATAGAAAATGTATTATTTTAGAAAGAGAAAATAGGGGGATTTTCCTTCGTGGGCTGGTTTTGGGCCTGGTGGGGAGGGGCTAACCCTAGCCACCCAGCTCCCACCCCCGGCCACAACCCTACCCCCTCTTTCCTCCTAGCCACAGCCACCCCTTCCTCTCCCCAAATTGCAGCACACCTTTCCTCTCCCGCTCTAAGCCTTCCCCTCCTTCCCAACCCTAGCTGCCCCTCCCTTGTGCTAGCCATCGGGCACCCCTTGAGCTATTGTTGTTGCTTCCCTTGTTGGTGTCAAGGTGTGTGGAGACCCTAGGGCAGGAGCTTGGGCTGTGTGGAGTGAAGAACACACGATCCAAGGGGAAACGCTGACGTCACTGCTTCATCGGATCTTCAGGTGAAGGTATAACCCTTGGGCTGACCTTGGTGGTATTGGTGCTGCAATAGGTTGGTGTTTTGGTGGTTTCCCTGGTGGGTGTGGATTGGGGTGATCACTGAGTTGATTTTGGGGAATGTTTAGATT
Organism: Otatea glauca; assembly: GCA_036346275.1. Taxonomy (NCBI): domain Eukaryota; kingdom Viridiplantae; phylum Streptophyta; class Magnoliopsida; order Poales; family Poaceae; genus Otatea; species Otatea glauca. Next base: position 125,087 of record JAYEVK010000172.1, on the reverse strand, counting down.
TCACGAAGATATTGGTTTGATCTTTGGGTCGAGTTTCAGGGTACCTATGGTCAGTGTCAAAGGTCCTAGAAGTTGTGAAAAATGTAATTTATTGTCTAAAATTTCATTAGAGTACAAGAACATAAAATTTAGTTAGGCAATTTAAAAGTTATGATATATTAAAGCTTGTTGTCCAGATTTGGATCGCTGCTGGTAGCAATCGTGGTAATATGTAGATTAGGGATATTTAGTGTCCTAATTAAATTATTCCAATAACTATAGAAATATAGATAATGTTTTGTAGATTTAATAATTGTCATGATTTGCTATTTTTTTGAGTTGTATGAAAATAGTTACGAAATTATGAAGTCTGCTATCCAGTAAGACAACAGATTGGTTTTCAAGGCTGAAATCCAGTGTTAAGATGAATTAATTAAAAAGATGGATAACTAGAAATTTGTGGGTAATATTCTGCAGTTTTTATAAAGTATATGGTTTTTTAGGTTTGGGCTCTTGAGCTAGGAATTATGGTATCTCGACAGCCAGGACAGTAAAAGGGTGAGCTGTTCGGTGAGTGAGAAAGTTAAAAATTGGGTTGTGCGTAGTTGCGATGTCGTTATCCTTGATGCTTATACTGTTGGTGCTTGTTTTTAAGATGGATATATATATTTATTGCAGGAGGTGTGACTTTAGGAGTGGTTTCAATTTCACGCCATTTCGTTCCCCGTGGGTAAAAAGGCAAGTGCATAGTAGAATAATGATTTGGTTGAGATGAACTGTTGTTTAAATTGATAGTTGTACTTTGCTGGCTTATATGATTATGTTGAATCATTGTTATTGTTTATGCTTTGAGATCTTAGTAATGATGATGAAAGATGGGTAGTGAATTCCATAACTTGCATACATATCATGAAAAGTGCAAATGAGCCAGACCGGTGAGAAAGTCATATACTAATCCGGAGTGTATGAGCCAGGTCGGTGAGAAAGTTATGACTAGTCCGGAGTGCTCTTGAGTAAAACCTACTTCGGTAGGCCCCCTCCACGGGATAGAAGGGAATGAGAGGGTGCACACCGACGGGTGTGACCTCAGTTATACTGGTATAAACTATGTAATGTGTATACGAGCATGTAGTCATATTTGCATTGCATCGCTAATGATGAATGATGATAAATGAGACGAATTGTTATGTTATTGTTTTATTATAGATTTGTTGAGTTGTGGACTCACCCTTGCTTATTTTATATGAGATAAAAGGTTATGTTATTGAGTTGTGGACTCATCCAAAGATGATTAATGAGATAGATGTGATAAATAATTATGTTATTATTTTATTATGTACTTGCTGAATCGTAGACTCACCCTTGCTTACTTTAATGTTTTAGGTGATCATTGAAGGTGACATGCATGGGATGGGAGTAGCGTCACTGTATCAATTATCATATCATCTTCACACTTATTTTGTTTTGGTGTTCACTCATGAATAAGATATTGCTTAACTATATTTAGATGATAGAATCACATAGTTGCAATATTTGGACATAAGAACTTAGTCTGTTATTTTTGTTAAATTGAGAAGCCCTTTTTAGTCCCTAGTTTTTCTCTTTTTAGATCCAGTTCTTTTTAGTCCCTACTTCCCCTCTTCTCCTTATATCCATTATAAGTTCACAACAAACCCTAAACTAGGATATAAATTGTACTCCATCTACTCTCTCTTGGGCAAAACCCGATAACCCGACACACAACTGGGTTTTCACACACACTTCTCAATGCAGTGTCTTCAACTTGAACTCCACGAGTCTGACTCCACCATCTTGTGCTCCGTAAAGTTTCTTTGACCTAAACCACTTAGACTAACACCGCGGTTTTGCAAACCATCCACTTTAGCGGTTTCAAGGAAATTACCGATTTATCCCTCAACCAACTTCTCTCTCGTTTTGTTCGCCTCAAGCATCACCTTTCATGTGGCCCTAATGACTTATCCCTAAGCCTCTCATGCATCCGGATCTGCCAAGCAGTCATTGCTTACAAACGAGCCAAGTCACTTGACACATCACATACCCATCACCACTTGTGCCTTCCATGGTTCTTCCATGGTCCTTATCCATTTTGTGGCTTGGTTGGGTCCGACCATCTCACCCATCTTCCATGGGTGTTATAGACCTTAGTTCTCCTAACCAAGTCCCGGTCCTTCATCCATTGACCTAAACCACCTACACAATAATGGGCCAATCAACCATTTTCAGGCACAAATTCTTCTCAACTTACCCACATTATGCACGACCATGCAATATGCAATCCATATGCACCGATAACCCAACTCAACTCCACACAACTCAACACAACACACCTCACCCTGGCTGTTAGATTGCCTGTTGGTCAAACTGCCAAGGTCAATCTGACCGCTTGCACCAAGCTATTCAGATTGACACTTGGCCGATCTTACCGCTTGGGCAACACCGGTTGACCGTAACACCCACTTCGGTCTGACAGTCGGTGCCTGAAACTCATCTCAAAATTGTCAATTACTCGTCACAATACAGTGATGACCACCACATGGTCTCACACATTATTTGAAGGCCATGTTTTTTAAGCCCAATTCAAAGCCCAGCCCAATCCCACGTTTGAACAGATTTATTGTCAAATCATGGTGCAACCTGGAGAAAGGAAATGTAGAAGTTAACTAGCTGAGTGACCGCTGCGTGCCACGCAACAATCGCCGCCCCCCCCCCCTCCCCACGCGAGCAAATCGAGAAAACGCGTGAAACGGCTGAAAGGATATAAACGTAATTACTTTTTTTTCATTTATTTGGGATCCTTTCTCGAAGGATCTGTGATTTCGCTGAACAAAAAGGTCCTCACAAAAAGGTTGAAAGGATCTAAACATAATTACGCGTTTGCTTGCATTTATTTGAAGTCCTTTCAGAAGGATCCACGATTTCGCTAAACCGAAAGGTTCTTTTCGTAAAAAATGGCTAAAAGGATCTAAACGTAATTACATATTTTTTAAAGGCCTTTCGCTGAGGGGCGACACATGGGCAGTCTCCTTGGGCAAAAAAATTGCGAGAAATAGGATAGGTAATATATGGATTTTTTAAAAAAATAATATATTTGTTTATTTAAATTGCAAAAATATACCTCACTCTCAAAAATTTGCAAAAATATACCTATGTCGCCCGATCATAGGGCGATCGCCCTTTGAACGGGCGATATTTCCTCTATCCTACAGTCAGTTTCTAAAGAAAATCATAACTTTTTCATATGATCTCAGATGGAGATGAACTTTATATGAGAATTATAGCTCTCGACGGGATCTAAAACTTTTATATACAAACTTTTTCAATTTGAATCCATTAGATGACCAAAAACGGGATAGAATGTTCAGATCTAAAAATCAGATTTGTTTTTAGATCTGAACCTTTTATCCTATTTTTGTCTATCTAAATGGATTCAAATAGAAAAAGTTTGTATACAAAAGTTGTAGATCCCGTCGAGAGCTACAATTTTTATATAAATTTCATCTCCATCCGACATCATATGAAAAAGTTATAATTTTTTTTTAAACTGGCTGCAGGACAGAGGAAATATCGCCCGTTCAAAGGGCGATAAGAGGCCTGCTTCTGTCGCACTCTGAATGGGCGACAGAGGTATATTTTTGTAATTTTTTGAGATCGAAGTATATTTTTGCAATTTAAATAAAAAATTGTATTATTTAAAATAAAAATTCGTAATATATGCATGGTAATCTGGGCTTCTAATGGACCTAAACGCGACCTATTGATGGGCAGTTCAGGCGGCGCAAAGCCATCACGAACAGCACCTCAGTGGGTTTGACGTTAAGGGCCACATTTCAAGATAGAAAAAAAGAACTCATCGTGTCCTGTACTCTACGCATTGACCCCCTAAATAGGATGGTCGCGGAGGCGGAGCCACCGAGCCAAGCCACACAACACTATCGCCAGCTCCATTCCCAATGGCCTGATCACATGATGGCTCCATTGCCCAAGAGAACGGTCAGTTGTACATCAAGTCCGGCTCTTCGACACGCAAAGTAGCATCCGAATGAGCGACAAATGCGACTTTATGGAGCCGATCACACCGATCTTCTACGTACAGTACACTGCACTCTAAAGAACGCCGGGAAGTCTGACTCTAACATGTTAGTTCTGCTGCAAATCTATTAAAACCAGGGCTGTGCAATTCGGTCATATGCATGTACAGAGGCGACGAAGATGGGTGGCACCGGAGGCAAGAAAAAGTTGGACGATCCGGAGGCCGAGGCGTGGCCGGCGAAGGCCGGCATGCCGCGGAGGGAGAAGAAGGAGAGGTGGGGCAGAGCTGGCGCGGTGCTCATCGTCTGCCTGATGACGCTGCCGTTCCTCGTCTTCTTCTTCGGATGGGGGGCGAGCGCGTCCGCCGTTTGGCACAGCGCGGCCAGCGCTACGACTGGAGGTAGTCTAATTTAGTCCTGTTGTGATCTGCATGCTATGTATAAATGTATAATGCATACTACTGATTTGCAGCAAAACCATGCCTATGCGTATTGTAGCAAATGTTTACACAGGTTTGGAGACCTGTTAAGTTTTACACTTCTACCTAGAGGTGGGCACTCGAGCCGAGCTCTTTTGAGTCGGTCCGAGACACGACGTCACGGTCCGACACGAAGCCCGACCCGGCACGAAGTGGGCCGTGCCGGGCCGGCACGACACTGTAGTACGGGTCGTGCCGGGCTCGAGAATTAGGCACAATGGGCGGCCCGGCACGGCACGACACTGTAGAATGGGCTATACTGGGCCTAATGATCCAGGGCATGAGGAAGAAGCTTAGCATGAAGGTCACTAACTCACAAAGCATGACCGTTATGGATGCATCCAGTAGCATGAACGTCACCCCTATCGCCAACACCTGAGAGAGAGACGGACAAAACAGGAGAGAGAGAGCTAAGAGAGATTGAGAGACGGTGCAAGAAGCTGCTCTCTCTCGCTCGTCCCTCTCAATCTCTCTCTCACCAATCTCTCTCAATCTCTTTCGTCTGTCTCGCTCACTCTCTTTCTCGCCTATTCTCCCCTCTCTCGTCCGTATTGAGCACATCCTTCTCGCTCTATGTAACTGTTCGATAATAAATAAATTTTAGTTCTTTTTCTCATAATATTTGCCTTCACTGCCTTAATTATATGTATCTCCGGCTCTTTTCCTCTCGTTGAAATAGTGCAAATGGGTCGAGCCTGGGCCGGCACGGCACGAAGCGCAAATGGGCCGTGCTTGGGCTCGCCGAAGGCGAGCTAGGCCGGCACGGCACGGCACGGCACGACGAGTACGACGGGCCGTCACGGCCCGGCACGGTTCAAGCACGAAGCACGATAGGCCCGTGCCGGATCGGCCCGGCACAGCACGATGCCCACCTCTACTTCTACCTATCTGAAGGACCAAAGGCACCCAGCACAACGCTACAGTGCGGCCGGGCCTTTTTTTTTAAAAAAAATAAAAAATAAAAAACAAATAAACTAGCCATAAGCATAACCTATTTGGTCCGCTGAAAATGTGCTTTTCCTTGGCCCAGTAAAAGTCTCTTGTGCAAGCATCCGGCCATGATTCTGGCCTACAAGGCCACAACGTCACGACTTCTGTTCAAGGTCACAGTCGCAGATTCGAAAATTCTCTAGAGTTTCCATATCATCCATGTATGATCTAAGATTTTGTATTTATGTATGTACATTTGAACACGTGAAAACATCATCCGGATGTTTTTTTAGCAAAAAAAATATCTAAATTTTGAAGTATTGGATCTGCGATGAGATCCGTAAGACGTGAAGGGAGGTGGAATTGTGTTTTGATGGATAGTTTGATACTTTGATCTAAAGGTCTAAATTTTGGATTTTTATAAGAAACAGAACATCCGGATGAAGGCTAGACACTCCCTTAATTCTCACCTCTTATTGGAATTCACAAGTTTTTGGCATGTGTCCCATGATCCCTCAGGATTTTTGAACGTCTCTCGTCCAAGTGCCACCGGTGCAACCAAGGCAGCAGACGAGCTCTTCGGCGGCCTGCTCGTGCCCGGGTTTGACCGCCGCGCGTGCCTGAGCCGGCACCAATCCCCGCAGTACTACAAGCACTCCCCTTACGCTCCGTCGTCCTACCTCCTGCACAAGCTGCGCGACTACGAGGCGCGGCACAAGAAGTGCGGCCCCGGCACGCCGCTCTACGCCAAGTCCGTGGATCAGCTCCGGTCCGGCCGCAGCATGGAGGTCATGGAGTGCAACTACCTCGTCTGGCTTCCCCACAACGGCCTCGGCAACCGCATGCTGTCGCTGCTCAGCACGTTCCTCTACGCGCTCCTCACCGACCGCGTCCTCCTCGTCCGCTCCACCGACGACTTCACCAACCTGTTCTGCGAGCCGTTCCCAGACGCAACGTGGGTGTTCCCGCCGGACATCCCCGTCGCCAACCTGTCCGGGATCGGGGTGTCCTCCGATCATTCGTACGGAAACCTCCTCGGCAAGAAAAAGATCTCGAACGACCCTGCCAAGGCGACGGTGCTGTCGATGCCGCCGTACGTGTACCTGAACCTGGCGCACGACCACCGGTACATGGACCGGCTGTTCTACTGCAACGACGACCAGCTCGTGCTCGCGAAGGTGAACTGGCTGCTGCTGGAGAGCGACTTGTACTTTGTGCCTTCGCTGTACTCGATCGCGGAGTTCCAGGACGAGCTCCAGTGGCTGTTCCCGGCGAAGGAAAGCGTGTCCCACCTTCTTGGCCGCTACTTGTTTCACCCTACGAACTCCGTGTGGGGCTTGGTCACCAGGTACTACAACTCATACCTGGCTCAGGCGAAAGAGAGGATCGGCATACAGATCAGGATGTTCTCCTGGGCTTCCATCCCGGTCGACGACATGTACAACCAAATCCTCGCGTGCTCCCGGCAGGAGCACATGCTGCCGGACATCGACGGCGACGATGCGGACACCAATGACGTCGGTACGACAAGCGGTACCGACGCGGCCGCCGGCTCGAAGGCCATCTTGATCGCGTCGCTGCATGCCGACTACTACGAAAGGATCAAGTCGATGTACTACGAGCACGCGGCGAAGGGCGGAGGCCAGGTGGGAGTGTTCCAGCCGAGCCATGAGCAGCGTCAGACGATGGGACAGCGGTGGCACAACCAGAAGGCGCTCGCCGAGATCTACCTGCTCAGCTTCTCCGACGTGCTGCTCACGACCGGGATGTCCACGTTCGGTTACATGAGCAGCAGCCTCGCGGGGCTGCGACCGACGATGCTGCTGACCGCGAATAACCACAAGGTGCCTGAGACACCGTGCGTGCGCGCCGTGTCCATGGAGCCTTGCTTACACACGACGCCCCGCGTGAAATGCCAGGGGAAGGCTGTGAATAAGGAGGAGCTGTCCCGACACTTCAAGATTTGTGAGGATCTAGCCCAAGGGATTAAGTTGTTTGATTAGGCATGAATTTTGCTTCACCGCGAGTTGGTTTAACCGTGCGTGAATTACTTGCTACTCATGTGCATGTGCACAATTATGTGGTAAACAGATTGTCGCAGAACCATGGCTGCAAAGAAATTAGTAAGAGAAGACGTATAGACGAAATAACATGGTGTGCGTTACAATTTGTTTTCTCCATATATAGATTGCGTAACAAAAATGGTGCGTGTAACCTGTGATCTAAAAGACTACGCGTCCCTTTCGGTGATCGGCTCAGTCAGTTTCAGTCCCCAAGGCATGTCTTCGCAAGCCCGGACATGAGGAACCAACACCCCAGTGTTGATGATTTTATCGATTTCTTTCCTCGTGCACTCGAAGTAGGGCGGCCCGTGAGAGCACGGCTCCATGGACATGGCCCTTTTGTACGGCGGGTTGGGCGTCGTCAGGTTCACGGGCTTGAACATGATGTACGGCGTGACCAGGCCCGCCGAGCCCATTCCCGACGTTATCGAACGTCGACCAGCCGCTGGTGACAATCTTGTCGGTCAAGCTCAGCAGGTAGATCGTCTCGGCCAAAGCCTTCATGTCGTGCTTGCTCCGGAACCAAATCTGGTGCTTCTCGTGGCTCGGCTGGTGCACGCTCACCACCTCGCCGTCCGTGGACGCCGACTGCCAGTACATCTCCCGGATGCTGTCGTGGTACCAGCCGTTCAAGCCGGTCATCAGAACAGCCTTGGACCGCATCCCGGCCGTCGGGAGGGGCCGTCCTCCTCCTCCCGTACGTGCTCATGACCCCCGGCAGCAGATGTTCATGCGACGTGCACGTCAGGATCTGATCCAAGACGTGTTGGTACGGCTTGTCGCCGTCGAATACCCTGATCTGAATGCCCAGCTTCTCATCTGCGTTCTTCAGGTAAGAATTGTAGAACCTTGTCACCATGCCCCAGATGTTCCTGCGACGTGCACGTCAGGATCTGATCCAAGACGTGTTGGTACGGCTTGTCGCCGTCGAATACCCTGATCTGAATGCCCAGCTTCTCATCTGCGTTCTTCAGGTAAGAATTGTATAACCTTGTCACCATGCCCCAGATGTTGTTCGTCGGATGCAAAAGATACCGCGATAGGATGTAGAACACCGAGTCCTTCCTGGGGAAAAGCCGGTCGAGCACTTCTTGGTACACCGGGTTCAGGAAGAACCCCGGCACATTGTAGTTGTCCGTCCTCATGATCACCCACTGCGCCCGGTGGAGGAACAGTACACGAGCTTGTTCGCCGGAGACGCGGCATGGTCGAGGTGCAGATAGACGAAAGCCCCGACAGCGACCCTGTCTGGCTCAGCACCACGTTCCCGTAGCTCTCTGGCGCTTCCTCGTTCAGGTCCCTGAAGTTCTCAAGCGGGAAGTCCAGAGGCAGCACCCACGTCGTCGCCGGGAACGGCTCGCAGAAGAGCTCCGTCAGGGTATTGCCCCAGCCCCGGTCGACGAGAAGCACGCGGTTGGTGAGCACGGCGTAAAGGAAGGCCGAGGCCATGGCAAGCCGTGTCATGTTCTTGCGGTAGTACACGGATTGGTACCGGCTGACGCATGATTGTTCGTCGAGTCCTGGAACGAGCAGGCCACCTAGAAGTACATCGTTCTTGTATTCTGCAAGTGAGATGGAGCAGTGTTAAGCAGAGTAACAAAAATATAAACTCCCAAAGGGGAAAACCCGGGAGGGACGGAGGCTGTCAGGCCATGTTAAAAGAGATTTAAGAGAAGACAATTTGAACATGGAAGGAAGCGGCCTACATGTAAAACAGTACGGCCTAACTGTAGAAGCGAGACAGTCCAAATAGTCCAGGGTCTAGTTCATGTATAAAGCGAGACAGTACGCCCTAAAGAAATACATACATGAGTGACTATCGTACATATGTTCATATGTTATCCGCTTTATTTATTTATTTTCACCATTCATTACATTTTGAGCCAATCCTTTTTTTAAAACTGAGCCAAAATAACCTTTCCTTCGAACTAGTTATACATTTTTATTTGTAAAGCTGAATGCTCAGTCCTGATATTATAAAGGGCATTCCGTATTTTCAGAACCTCCAATGCAATTAGTACGCATCATCAGAAGCCAAAAATGATACATGGCAAAAAAGAAAGAGTTGCAAGAATGCTTGATCTGCCACAAAAGAAAAACGTCCAAAACGAATATTGATCCTACAACCATTCAGTAATCAGGACAGTCCGTACTATCACAACGATATGTAACCTGAAGAACCAAATGTACCAAAAAAACATATGTACCGTACGTGACGCGCACCTGCCAAACTCGCGTGCAAATTACCTCCTCGTGCGCCTAAGCCGGCCACGGTGGACTTGATCCACGCCGCCGGCGCGCCGAGGCGGCCGCTGAGGAAGATGAGGAGGGGCGGCATCGTCATGATGAAGGCCACCAGCGTGGCGTTTACCACAGAGCTCCATCGCTTCACGTCGCCGGCCACCTTCTTTGTCTTCTTCCCCGTGAACGGCGAAGTCTCCTCGACCCCCCGCCAGCTCTGCTCATCCCTGCTGCTCTCAGTGTCCATCTTATCTTATGTGTGAGCGGCTACTTTCACTTGTAGTGGCTAATAGCTAATGGACCTGTTGTTAGTTGTCTTGAAATGCATGTCAGCTCAAGTCTTCTCGTTGGTATTAATGGTAGCTAGCTCACCGTGTAATTATCAAACTTCTTGTAACCAATCGATCGACGTGCACAAATGTCATCTTAGAGTAAGTATATATAATAAGGTGTAACAGCCTCAAAAATTATAAAATAAAGAAAAATGAAATAAAAATCTTTTGTGTATTATTTTCGAAATTTCTGAAATTTCTGGATTTTCTGTATATTCTTTTGGCTTTTCTTTAATGCAAGAAAGTGAAACAAAGAATATGGTAAATAGAAAATAGTAAAAAGTAAAAATGTTAATTCAACAAAAATTTACCAAGGCCACCATAAATATCTGAGGGCTCTCCTCAGCTTGCTTAAGTCGGTTGGTAAGCTGAATTAGTAAAAATATTAATTAATCAAAGATAATCATGAGTAAATATCTCAGGGTAAAATGGTAAAACAATTTGGTAAAAACATCTATAAGTCATCCTGACCCAAAATTTTTATCTTGCCGACATCAAAACAGTATCAACCTTCAGTAAAATATCAAGAATTTACTAATTCATTTTACAAATTTAAAAATTCAAAAACAGTGAATAAATAATCTGGAAAACAGTAATGTCAGAATTTTTCAAAATTAAATAATAATAATTAAAGTCTTTAATTTTTACAGAAGGTTTATAATATCATTTAAAACCGTAATAAAAAGTTTTGTAAAATAATCACTTCATTTAAATCGCAAATTAAAAGAAAAACCGAATGGGCAATGCAAAGAATCGTTGCCTTGTCGAAATTTTCTAAAAATCTGCGTGCATCATAAAATAGCGAAAATTGTTCAGGAGGCTGATAATATCCTTGCCGACCTATGGTAAAAATGTCATAAAATTTTGCTTTGTTTTGACCATAAAAAACCCCGTTTTTATCCCATTCGGTCGTGAGTCTTCTCCAGACTTCTTTTTCGCTCTCGACATGTGGGCCCGATGCATCGGTGAGACAGCTCAACCGACACCATCAGATCCGCCCCGCGTGGTAGCCTCTCGCCCGCGCCTTTTTCTTCCCCTCTCTCTGCCTCTCTCCCGCGCCGACGCCGCCTCTCGGTTCTTCGCGCACCGCCCGCGCTAAACCGCCTTTGAGCCCATATAAAAGGCACCCCTCTCGTCGCAGCCGACCCAGCTAGCCTCTGTGCCAACCATTCCGCACTGCTATTGTCATCTTCTCCAATTCCGCGAAAACCGAAAGAGGCAAAACCCCAAATCTTACGCCTCACCCATTTCGTCCCAATTCATTTCACCCGAGACTCCTCGTGCCTCCGTGAGCTCATCCCAACCCCATCCAAGCCCTTTCTTCCCGACGAGCTTCTCATGGCGTTCTTCCTTCCGCCGCACAAGACGGTGAGAGCCTTCCTCCTTCATTCATTCTTCAAAGCGATTGATGAAATTGGTTCCTTGAGTCACGCAGTGCTCATCCGAGTGAAAATGAAGCTTGGTTAGCTCTAATTTTGCGTCGCGCCGCTCGCCATTGCCGCCGCCCTTGCACGTGGCGTGCGGCTGAGCCCCTCGAGCCACCGCGCCGCCACCAAAGTGTGCGCACGGATGCCCTGAACCTCGAGTGGAACCCATTCCACCCGGAGGGCCTGCTCCGTCGTCGGCGAGCTCCGCCAGAGCCGCCGCCGCCCCTCGCCGGTGGAATCCGCCTTTCGGCCGCCTCAAACCGCCGCGCGACCGTCCCTGGGTTCGCACGGATGCGCTGATGCTCGGAGCGGAATCCATTCCGCCGCTTCCGCGCGGATCGCCGCCGCGAGCTCAAACTTCGCCGCACCTGCTGCAGGACACCGCCAAGCGGGCCCAATAGTCACCGCAGCCATGCGTCGGTCGTTGCCAGCAAATTTCACTGTTTGGCCGCATGAGCAGCAGCGATCGCGTGGGCCAGCGTGCGACCTCGCGCCTGCCGGCTGGCCTCAGCGTCGACCACGCACGCGCGCCGATCGCTGATTGCGTGGGCCCGACTGTCGGCGCCTCATGTCCTCCCGCCGAAAAGGAAAGCGCGTTTTCTCTGTGAAAGCGTACTTTCCATTTTCGGCAGTTTTCCGATTTTTAGTATTTATTCAAAACCTAGATATTCATTTAGCTATAACTTTTGAATCATTTAACCAAATTTGATGAAATAAATTTCTAAATTCATATAAAATCCAGTAGATTCAGAATATGCAAAAATATTTCAGAATTTAATTTTATTTGAATTTCGAATTTAAATTCAAAGAAAAGGTTAGAAATATGTCATACATGAAAATTTTGTATATGATCTCCAAATTTAGTAAAATAAATTTTATTAGAATCCTTGTAATCCCAGGAACCAGAATCTGTAAAAATACTTAGGGTGTGTTATAAGAAAAATTTAAGTTATAAAATGAGTAGTGAATAATGCAATAATGATTTAAATAAATCAAATCTTTAAATTGCAAAAGAAAAACAAATAACTCAAGTAACCATTCCTGAAATTATGAAATCATTTTATTCGAATATTTCCATCTGATTTCTTTTTGGCCTCATTGAAATTTGGTATTTACTATATATCGCCATACGACGTGTAGAATCCGATTTAACCGGTGTATTCGACGACCGGAGTTCAAGTCGAGGATACTCAACAAGGCAAGCAAACCCTTTGATCATATTGATCCCAGTTTTATAAATGTTTTCATTAAATGTTTTATCTGCATACTTTATTTTGTTAAAGTCTGCATATTTTGTAATGGTAATTGTACCAGTAGGCTTATAGAACTTCCTTGATAAGTAGAAAATTGTGAACCTTGAAAACCCTAGAATAGATTAGACAATATTTAATGTCAATCTGGGTTACTCACATTTAGTGAAATGCTTAGCCAAAGCTAAATGAAGATAAAACTGTGACATGATTAAAGACTTTGAACATGACATTTAAATGGGTATGACTATTTTTGTGGTTGGTATTTGGTTGGAAAATGAAAATAAAACTATGATTTAGATGCGGGCAATTATTGGCAATAGCCGGTTGTGCATGTCTTTGCACGTAGTGTAGGGTGGAGATTATTGCCTGTGTCGGATTAAGGACCGAACTATGAGTTGTTTTCAGGCCAAGAATATTCATACAACCACAAGTGCTGGTATGGGACAGCTCTAACTTATTAAGTTGTTTAAAACTAGCTTTGCACTTGGAAGGCCGGAGTAGTACGAGCTGTTTCTTAATGAATTGCTCGACGGGACGTCCACACCGAGGTGATCATGGATTAAACGTCTACCAATATAACGGTGTACACCATACTGTGGGTAGTTCCATCATTTCTATGCTCTGAGTTCTTACACCACAGAATGGGTTTATCGTCATCGTGCTGGTGCAAAGTTAGGTTTAAATAATGTAACAGTTATAACATGACTCTCTGCGGCACATCAAAGGCAATGTGCAAATATCGATTGCTCAAAGAGTCAGTCATGTCTTGTGGGTAAAGCTGTATACCTCTGCAGAGTGTAAAACTAATCGATTAGCCACGTCCGCGGTCATGGACACTTGGTAAAGTCATCACATAGTTAGCAGTTTTGCTTATTTTCATAAAAAGTGGTTTCTACCATGTGTTGGTCGTTTCCGCTGTGTGCGGAAGGAAATGGTTTTGAGTATGATCAGTATACTCAAACATTCGTGATTTATTGATGCTTACATTCTATCACTTTCAATATTAAATTGCTTTTATTTAAATTCCATTTTGCAATCTATTATTCTGTATTTACATTTCAAACCAGCTTTATGCAAATTAACCTTATTAGCCTTTCATTGGAACAGCCTGCATATATCTTAGGATTTGCATAAGTCTTGCGAGTACGTAAGTACTCAACTTGCCAATGTTGATGTTTTTAGGTGAAGAAATAGATTTCCCTGACGATTCTTACGTTGATGCAGGATACGGGGAATTTAACGATGAATTTATCTAAGGATTTTCCCTTGTCAGTTGCCTGTGGAACAATGGGTTAAAAAGGCATACTACAAGAATTTGTCTCCACTGCAGTTTTACTTTTGGTATTGTAAAATAATACGTAATCTTACTTCCTCTGTGTAATAAAGTTTGTGTATGACTGTGATATCAATTTGTATTTGTGCGTACTAGCTACTGATCATGGGACTAGTACTGTATGCACATGGTATCCATTTTTGGTATTTATTTATCAAAAATGGGGGCCTTACATAAGGTCATCTTAGCTTACTCTTAACATGTATATTTCAGTTTTGTCTTATATGAAAGAGTGAGAAAAAAGAAGAGAGAAGAGAGCCTAGTAGCAAGCATTGCACGGAAACATATGTGCTATTGCTGGCTAAAAGCCGCCGTTGCTGTTGTACTCTACAAGCTGGCTTTTATTGCATGCTGGCTTTATTGCTTACTCTAGAGACAACATTTAGAGATAGTTATTGTATAACCTGGTTTTATTGTTTACTCTAGATAATATAGATGAGAGATAAAATAAATAGTGGATTTTGTTATTGTACTTACTCTTAAGATCTGAATATATATATATATATATTAGACTAGTACCCCTACTCCTAGGTCTTTTCTATGCTAAAGGTGACAACTTAAAGTTAACGCAAGTACCAAGTTGCATGTTTGCTTATGGTTAATGGTGCGAGTAATTGAGCTGGGTGCTTAGCTGATTTCGTTAAGGGGATCAATTATTAAATGAACAGATCGATGGAAACACTATGACCGGTACAACGGGTCACCACCGTGTCGTCCGAGATGTAGTAGACTAATGGCTAACTCGATGCAATCAGATCCATTAATTAATGCATCGGATGGTGCACAGTAAAGTTGAGCACAAGGCGCGCGCACCCATCGTGCTCTTGTGGAAAAAGCATACCTACGACGTGCGGGCGCGCCATGTCAATGGAGCCGTGCTTCCACAAGCCGCGCGGCCCCGGCGTGAAATGCCATGGGGAAGGCTGGCGGAGACAAGGTATCTTTTTATAAGGGTGCAAACTTAACACAACATTGTCCAATAGAAAAGGTTCAAATACATAGTAGAAATTAAAAATAGAATAGTTCAAAGTACAAGTTGTTCATGCTACAGCCAACGTTACAAGATCGGTATAAAAATAAACTGGGATAACTGGTGTAAATCGAAGATGATCAAAATCGGTGATGCACAACTTTATTGATCAAAAACGAATTAAAGAAAAGTATTGTTATATCTAAAAGCTACTCCTAATTGACAGAAAGTAAATAAAAGTAGATACGAAGTTGATTGATTGTTGGTTGTTCTTTTTGGCTCGCCTCACATCCCTTTCTATAGCATATAAGTTGATCGTGTCCTTCTCCGATTCCTTATAATCCACAAATCGTATCGATCTCTATCTCTTAAAGATAACTTTCATCTTGAACTGGCCAGAAATATCCAATTTTACTCTTGGTTACAAATCAGCTGTGTCTTTCTAAATTTTGGTGCTAACACTTGTATATCGATTTCTTTTATTCATAAGCTGCAAAAAAGCTGAACTGGAATGGTGTAAATTGTGTTCTAAAAGACTACACCTATTCGGTGATCGGCTCAGTAAGTTTCAATCCCCATGACATGTCTTCGCAAGCCCGGACATGAGGCAGCATCTTCCCGGTGTCGATAGTTTTATCGATTCCTTTCCTTGTGCAATCAAAGTAGGGCGGACCGTGAGAGCACGGCTCCATGGACATGGCCTTTTTGCACGGCGGGTTGGGCACCTTCTGGTTCTCCGGCTTGATCATGATGTACGGCGTGAGCCCGCCGAGCCCGTTTCCGACGTACCCGAACGTCGACCAGCCGCTGGTGACTATTTTGTCGGTCAAGCTCAGCAGGTACATCTCGGCCAACGCCTTCATGTCGTGCATGCTCCTGAAGAAATGCTGGTGCTCCTCATGGCTCGGCTGGTGCACGCTCACCACCTCGCCGTTGGCGCTCGCCGACTGCCAGTACATCTCCCTGATGTTGTCGTGGTACCACCCGTTCAAGCCAGTCATCAGGACAGCCTTGGACCGCGCGGTGGCAGTCGGCAGCGGGGGTGCTCCTCCTCCCGTGCTCACGACCCCCGGCAGCAGATGCTCCTGCGACGTGCAAGCCAGGATCTGATCCAAGATGTGCTGGAACGGTGTGTCACCGTCAAAGACCCTGATTTGAATGCCCAACCTCTCGTCTGCGTTCTTGAGGTAAGAATTGTAGAACCTCGTGACCATGCCCCAGACATCATTCGTCGGGTGGAAAAGATAGCGCGAGAGGATGTAGAATACCGAATCCTTCCGGGGAAACATCCGGTCGAGCTCCTCTTGATACACCGGATTCAGGAAGAGCCCCGGCGCGACGTAGCTGTCCGTCCTCATGACCACCCACTGCACCTGGTGGAGGAACTGCCGGTGGTCGTCGCAGTAAACCAGCTTGCTCGCCGGAGACGCGGCGTGGTCGAGGTGCATGTACACGAAGCGGAGCTCCGACACCGATACGGTCTTGTTGTTCAGCACCACGTTCCCGTAGCTCTCCAGCGCGTCCTCGCCCAGGTCCCTGAAGTTCTCGAGCGGGAAGTCGAGAGGCAGCAGCCACGTCGTCTCCGGGAACGGCTCGCAGAAGAGGTCGCCCAGGGTCTTGCCCCGATCGACAAGTAGCACGCGGTTGGTGAGCATGGCGTAGAGAAAGGCCGAGGCCATGGCGAGTACCCTGTTGCCGAGGCCTCGGTAAGATATCAGCACGAGGTAGCCGCAGCCGTCGACTGCGCCGACATCTTTTTGCCCGGATTTTAGCCGCTCTGACGCTGTGCTGTATGGTTCGGTGCCTGGCCCGCACCGCCGTTGCAGCGCCTCCTGCTCCCGCAGCCGCCTGACGAGATACGGCGTTGGCGGGCGTGTCATGTTCATGCGGTAGTACACGGATTGGTACCGGCTGGCGCAGGATTGTTCGTCGAATCCTGGAAGGAGCAGGCCGCCGAGAAGTACGTCTTTCTTGGACTCTGCAAGTGATATGGCGTAGATATTTAGGCAGAGTAACACATACCCACGAGACAATATGCATGTTTTTGAGTGGAGGTAGTGATCCCCTTTGGAAGCTTGCGACCTACATATGGAACATTACGGCCCCAAACAAAGGTAAGAAGGACCATTTAAAAGCCGAAATGGCCCAAATAGCCTAGGGTATATCTGTTTGGATCTTAGGTTAACTTAAATCGTTCTAATTTGGACCCACTAAAATAAGTTATAGATAGTTTTTTTTCTCTAATTAATGTAGAAATTTTTAGATCCTTATGAGCTTTTTTAATATTGGTTTAATAAAATATAATATAATATACTATATAAATGCATTTTAACACGTATGATGATTTAAAGAAGATCCTCGTAAGATTATTTGCCCACACGTGCCTATCCAACACCTCTCACTGAGCATACACATCACAATGGAGGGAGCCAACATTCAACAAAGACATTGAAGGGAGCCAAGAACTATGGGATGTTTGGTTTGAGGATGATCCATCAAATTTGTTAAGACGATCCAATTCCTCGTTTTGTACTAGATTTGTGCTTATATAGGATAAGCGCACGGATGGATGCGTGCGGGCGACCGTAAACTAGTGATTCCGAAATAACTCCATTCGAACTACTAAGAAATTTGGGTTTGGGAAGTTGGTCGCCTATTCCCTTTTTCTTTTTGGACAAAGTTGGTTACCTATTCCTGATGTCAAAACATTGAATTACTCTAGTGCAAGCAAGCATATGCTTTGATCTGCCATGAATCTATCCTACGACCATTCAGGGTCGGCATGTACGTTGTTTGTACTCGATCTATATTACTGTTGAGCAAAAAGCTGCATGCCGTTAGTACAACGATGTGCGTATATAGCATGAAGAACCAAAATTGATTTAACGCGAAACACGTTCGGACCGTGGCACGGCACGTCGGCACATGCTCAGCTTGCATGCAAACAGTGAGCACTGATTAATTACCTCGTTGGGCGCCTAAGCCGGCCACGGTCGACTTGATCCACACCGTCGGCGAGCCGAGGCGACCGCTGAGGAGGATGAGGAGTGGCGGCATCGTCATGATGAAGGCCACCAGCGTGGCGTTCATCACCGAGCAACATCGCTTCACGTCACCGGCCGCATTCTTCGTGTTCTTCCCCGTGAACGGCGAAGTCTCCTCGATCCCTAGCCAGCCCGGCTCCTCTCTGCTGCTCTCAGTGTCCATCTTGGCTGTTTGAGGTGATACTTCACTTGTAGCGGCTACTGGCTTAGTAGTAGCTATGGAACTTCGGTTGGTTGTCTTGAAATGCAAGTCAACTCTTCTTTTTGGTAACGAACAGTTCTTATACTCGATCGATATGTATGGATTTGCTCTTATATATACTCCTTGAGAGTGCTGGTATGCTTGACCTTCTGAAGTAGTACTATAAGTTACTATAATTATAAGTCATTTCTTTGCTAGACTTGGCAACTTAAAAGTAAACGCAAGTACCAATTTGCAATTTCGCTTAATTAAGTGTTCATCGGGCTGGGTGCTTTGCAGATTTCATTGCTGGGAACCAATTGTTAAACGAACAGATCGGTGGAAGGCTGGAAGAGGGTCGTTGCCAACGTTCGACGCAGATTAATTACAACTAACTCGATGGAATCGGATCCTTTAATTAGAGTGCGTCGGATCGGTGCCCGGTAGAACTGAGCACATGTCGCGCGCGTGCATCGATCCCCCGTGCTCTTGTACTAGAAAACGCTTACGTACATAAGTATATATCTCAAAGAAGTTGCCTACCTAGTTATTGAAGCTAGCTCAGATGCATTTCATGGGGAACGTTGAACTCACGTCTCAATGATCCCATGTCAAGCTGCAGCTTGTCCGGTTGTCCCGTGTGCATAGTTAAGCACATGATTTGTCCGTGTAATCTACCAAGTAGCGCTTCATTTCTTTCCCCCTTGAAGGGGTGTAGTTTGGTTAGCATAGTTATCCTTGGGACTTAACAAATGACTAAGTCAGATGATCTAATCCTAAAAATCCCACGAATAACTTGTAGATGTAGTTAGTTAATTAGTTTTTTTTAGGAAAAGAAACTGATTTCTATTAATAAATAACACATTGTTAAAGTAAAATAGTACCCCTTGTACCGTCAAGTCTGTGAGATGATGAACATATTAAACTTATCTTCCTCGTCGAAGACTTCAAATCTTGCAACAGCAACATAGTTGCTGATAACCATGGAAGCGAGAAGTAGATTATCAAGTGTCTCCAAAGATATGTATAGCTTGCGTGTTAGTAGCAATGTTGTTCGTCGAAAGTAAACCACATATGATTTATTTATAAACAACTCAACCTGATATCAATCTTCAGTGTAGGGGTCACCATCATCACCTAAGTGAGCGAGCACAGCTAAACCCATCATGGGTAAAATAAATCCAGCCAAGAACTCACGTGATAAAAACCAGAACAACTTTATCTAGAAAATAAAACACAGAAGAAATTAAAGAAAAAAATAAAATTACTTCTAAATTCTGAAAAACAGCGAGTCCCCGACTACTCCACTTCAGCGAGAATGCTGGATAAGAGGAGAGAGGGGCTAGCGGCTGAGGTTGGTACTTGGTAGCGAAGCTTTGGCGGCTGCCAGAGTTCCGCCTCAAGAAAGCTAGGCGGACATGGTTATTGCAGTGGGACTAGAACCGTGTCCTTTAACCACGTTAAATGAGTACTCCTTCCGTTCTGAAAAGTAAGGGACAGAAGAAATTTTAGGACAGATTATGGTTTCTATCAAAAGACTCTAATGCCCCTATTTAATACTGTATCTCTATTAATTGACAACATACATGCATTAATTAATCACGATTATAGAGAATGATCTGCCGCGTTTTTGTTTTGGAATATGTGTGGTCACATATATCTGTGTGCATTTGCATGCATGGGCATAATTTGAGAACACAATTTAAGAGGGAGAACTCTCAATCCCTAATATTAAAGGACACAGTTTGAACGCTTCTCTCTCTTACTTTCAAGGACGGAGGGAGTACCATATTGGTAGGACTACCCAACAGTTATAGATTAGACCACCAATGTACCTCAAATTCTCATCCTCTAGTTCTTAAGCAACCAAAGGGAGTAAATCAGTACTCCAATAGCTTGTCGAGGTCGAGTTGGAAATGAAATGAGAAACTATTAAGCACAGCACATTAAGGGTGTGTTTGGTAGGGCTCCAGCTCCATCAGATTCGTGGATCTGGTGGAGCTGGGTATTTCTAGCTCCATCAGATCCGTAGAGCTAGATCTGTGAGTATATTAAGAGTATTTAGATGGATATCTTTTCAAATTTTAGACCAAAAGTATAAACTTAATTCACTTTATTTTAACATACAAATTTTAGATCTGAGGTGAAGCTGAGATCTAAAGCTCTACAAAACAGGCCCTAAGTAGGTCGGCAAGCACCAAGCGGCAATTCAACGAGCAGCGCAAGGTACCAGCCATTAACAAGTCGTTATGGCAACGACCTATAACTAATTGTTAAATCAACGACCGAAGAAGCAGTGTTAGGACGGGTTGGTTCCCATGCATGATTTACTATCAGAAAATGTCTGATGTCAGCCAGTAAGTACTGCTCCAGTTAAACACTAAGAATTCTTCAATAGCATCGGGCAGCACAAACTGATGTTAAACGCATGGCACATGCAAGGCTCATGTCGCAGGTTTGGTACAGCGAGGAAGGCTCCTGGATCTAAATCAATGGAATTCCAGAGGAATTTCAAAGAGCAGCTTCTGTATGAGTAACCTGGTATCCAATGACTGTAGCTTGCCGGGTAGAATCACATCTCAGCCGTAATGTACAAGCGGCATGCCGGCATCAATCACACTGTTCGCGCAGTCCGAACGGCCCATTCCAGATGGATATGGATCATGTATGGGCAGGATTTCTACTGTTCAATAGCAATAATTGCAATCCAGATAGGACCAAGGGAGGAGAAGAAACCCTGAACCACAGCTCAAGGGAAATAGAATAGTTTTCCCTAAAAAAAGGGAAATAGAATCGCTTGTGTCACTGAAGATGCGTCAATACATTATTCATGGTGAGATAATGGGTGGTTCATCAAAACTGGAGATAAACTCTCACATCTACTGCTTAATTAGTGAGATTATAGATCGGTCCGGTAAAAGGAGGGTAACAATTTTGCCCTTTCATGATTATAGATCAGTCGAACAAGGCATATGAGTAATCAACCTTCCAACAAAATTTCGGACAGAATCTGAAAGAAAAATGTATATGCAGTAAAGCAATATACAACTCCACGAACTAACAGGTCTTAGATCTACTGACACAATTCAAACCAAGAAAAACAAATCTTAATAAATTTATCATTGTGAATTCTTCAAATTTAGGCCATCGAAAGTTTCACCTTTGTTGTCTCTCTTTTTGTCCCAATATAGTGTAGTCACTAGCATATCCTAATGCCTATCTCCTCCATCTTGACACAATAGGCATGTTATGTTAGGACGAAATTGTTGGTCCCGAAACAGGAGCAAAACTGGTAAATACATGAGTCGGATAAGCTTAGGAGGAATCGAGTATCAAATTAAAAGCTGCCACAAACTTAAGCGATATATTTGAAATATCTTCTTAAACAAGTTTGATCTCACTCTCAAAAGACAAGCTTAATTTCAATACATATTGAGAAATTTAAACTCAAATTCTCCTAGGCTTTCTGAGAAACCCAATCAATATACATCCATATATACCATCACAGCTTGATTCATCAAGAAATATCAATAATCAACAGATCATATAACCTGATAAAAATGAACAAAGGATTTCGGTTGAATTGACAACCATACCATTATCTCAATTCAATCAGTAAAATCGGATTCACGTGCCCTGTTCATCTGTTCACTCATCCTAGCTGGTGCATCATGGTTGCAAGCATTATCACCCAACCACAACCAAATTAGCGTACAATCTATTGTAAACTGACAACTTTCATAGCATGGGAAGCAGTTTTTATCTGAAGCACCCAGATTTTCTGAAGTCTAATTTTACTATTTTTGGAAATACTAACTAATGACCAACATCTCTTTTAGAGCCATAACAGAAACATTCTACTAAAAGAGGCCGAGATCCTATAAAACTAACAAAGCACCACAGCGCTAAGCAGTGCATCACAGTGCAACACAACAATGGCAAACTGCTACCTATTTTAGCTCTGAAAAAGGGACATCGGTGACATATTCTCACGTGTAGTCACTAGTCAGCACCTCAAGAAACATCAACAAGCACCAGATCATATAGCCTAATGAAGAAGAAAAGCAGAACAATATCACGAGACACAAAACATTGTAAATCAATTTAAGTGAAACATTAACCATGGCGTTATCCAAATTCCACTGACAACATCAGGCACTCGTTTGTTGTTCATGTATTCCACTCATCCTATCAGATACATAATGGTTGCAACTTGCGACCCTTATTATCCAACCGCGCCCAAATAATACAGTCTAACCTTCTACAGTTTCGATGGCTTGGGGAAGATCTCCGGGGTAAACTTCTGCGCCGCGCTTATACTTCCCTTGATCTTCATAGCCCCTCTGCACATCAAAATAACACATCAGTCCACAAAAATTCTACCGAAAAATCCTAAATTTGAAAGAAAAAACAAAAAGAAAAAATCTTTTGTATTCTCCTTACCGAATGAACGCAATCTGCGGGTTCATCTTCCCGTTGGCGATCGCAAGGAAGTCGTCATCCTTGAAGGAGAAGGTCGCATCCGGTTTCCCCTTGTACGGTCCTACACATTAGAACCAAAACTTTCAGGATACCGATCCCATGTAGCCAAAATCAAGAGTCAAAGGAGCGAAAGGAGAGACCTTTGGTGACCTCGCCCTTCTTGAGGTCGACCACGAAGATCTCCTCGTCGACGCCGAGCTTCTGCGAGTCATTGCGTGACACCAAACAGGTTCAAGAAGGATCGACGCTGATCCGTGTGTGAAAGTGAGGGATGCAGGGGAGATTCGAATATAAAGGCGGGCCCTAACCTTGGGGGCGATGTTGAGCTGGTAGACGAGGGCGACCGTCTTGGTGAGCTCCTTGCCGGCGTCGGTGGCCAGGTGCAGGCGCAACTGCTCCAGGAGCTTCGCTGACTTGAGGCTGCTGTCCATCTGAGCCAGCCGTCGAGTATTCGCACTCGATGGTACTAGTAGATTTGGAAGAGGAGATGCAACAGGCAGGAGGGGGAGGAGGAGGATAGCTTGTCTGGTTCGGTGTGGGGAAGGAGGAGGAAGTAGTAATTGCCGGAAGGGGAAGGCAAGGCAATGAAGAGGCAGTACAATTTCCAACCGCCCCCGGACCCGGAGAGTCGGAGACGTACAGGCACGGCGCTGCACTACACGGCACGCCACGCTGGGTGGATATGCACGGCTAGAGATGTCTAAACGGGCTAATCTGAGACATGATACTATTAGTTTGACTCGAACACGGTATAACTCAGTCGTAAACGGGTCGTATCGATATGGTTCACTCGTCCGTGTCATGTTCGGGTCGGCACGGCCCGGTTCGGTCTAGCACGATTAGGATTTTTTCTGAATTTTTTCATATTTTTCTGCATTTTTTCATACTTTTTTCTTTTTTCTAATTTTTTTGAATTCTTTCTGCGCTAACGGGCCTATACTGCCCGTTAGCCCCGTAGACCGTACTTGAGCTGCCTCCTTGGCACGTGGGCCCGTGTATTAGTCGGATCGAAACGGGCCGTACCGGGCCGCCCATTTAGGCACCTCTAAGCACGATCGACGGGCGGAGAATTCTTTTTAAATAATTTTATAAAAATAATGTGCATAATTTTTTTTACAAAAATTTATCTTCTAAGCGAATTAGTGAAAACCTACAAGTCAAATCAGCCTGCGACCAAATGAATTATTGCCGATAGATTTGTATTTTTTGATGTATTATTTTTTATAAAATTATTTTAAAACGTATTATTTAAAAAAAATCCTCCGGACGGGACTATCCCGTAGTGAGCTACTTAGGACGTGTACAGTGTATAGATGGTAGCTGTCTGCAATATATCTCCATATCATCTGTAGACAGCATTAAAAATAATTTATACAATAGATCGTCTATATAGTTGTCTGTAATAGTCTCTCATGCAATTAATAGACTGTCTATACAATGGTACATAAAATAGAAAACTGTCTATAAGACCGTCTGTTAAATAGTAGACATCAGCTTTCTCTCTCCTCCTTCTTTCTTCTCCACATCACCTAAAATCCTACGTAGCATAGTCTTACGGACAACTGACATGTACCATTGTATATGCGCTATGATTTGTCTCTTAGAACTTGAACGCCAGAGGCCCAGAACAACAGCCAAACTCTGCATAATTGCGCCTGTGTTCGATTATTAGGGCATATACAATAAGATCACGTCAGCTGACTCTTAATCTATATACATCAGTTTTGATCTATGTAGAAGAGTGAGAAAAGATGAGAGAGAAGAGAGCTGACTCTTATTTAATAGCCAGCTTTGCACGAGAGTATAGGTAGATTATTTATGTATAAGAGAGAAAAGATAGTTATTGCACAATACTTAGAGACAATTTTTAGAAATAATTATCATTCCAGCTGATTTTTAATTTACTATTAATCAATAATTTGCTTTGGTATTTGTACTTGCCCTTAGAGCAAGTACAATAGCAAAGCCAACTACTGATTAATAGTAAGCTAAAAGCCAGCTTGTACAATAACTATCTCTAAATGTTGTGCAATAATTATCTTTTCTCTCTTGTACATAAATGATCTACCTATGCTCCTGTGCAAAGCTGGCTAATAAATAAGAGACAACTCTTTTCTCTTTTCTCACTTCTCCACATAGACCAAAACTGATATGTACATACTAAAAATCAGCTGACATGACTTTATTATATATGCACTAAGTTGCACGAGGAGAGTAATCTTAGGGTGTGCGTGTGTTCTGCCTGTGCACGACTTTTCAAACTTTGCACGAAGTTTCTAGAGAAATTGAACTCCAGATATAGTAGAGCTGCACTTAAACAGTCTTGTTAGATTAGAGGAGAATATATATGTGCACAGCTAGGCGTACCGTATGCATCTCTCGAGAATATCGAACAAAACGTGCATTCAGTCATGTGATTTGGTTGAATGTCTCTGTGTACTTGCTAATACAAACGATTTTCATTTTATATATAGAGAGAGAAAAACGATTTCGTACACACGTAGCTCGTTTAGCTGAGTCGCTCGCCGAGCGCTCAGCCCTTCAAACGACGATCGACGAGAGCGCGCGTGAGGAGCAAGTGCGTGTGTGTGATGTGCGTACGTATGCTGTTTTTTTCTTTTATACTGAATGTTAGAGCTTCTAGTCAAATTAAAGAAAAAACGATTTACTGAATGCCCCAAATTAGAAAAAAACGATTTCGTACGACTTGGTAGTTGGGAATAGTTCTGTAAAGACATTGGCCTTCGGCCCGAGAAAGCTGGCCCTCCCAACCAAATTCAAATGGTCTGATACAGTGGGTAGGCCGAGATTTAATTTTATCAAGGCCTATCCATGATCCATCCTTGCACGTAGTACTTTTTTTAGAGAGATATACTTGCACTGCTACTCTAATTATTATTACTAAGCACTATATTTGATATATACATGTAAAAAATATAAAGTAAAGATTAATTTTTATTAGAGTATAGAGAGAACATCACAATAATTTTGCATTAGAATATAAAATATACTTTATATTTAGGTAAAACTAAATAAAAAATACGTCTCAAACTTGGAGGAACGGAATACTTTGTTTAGACTTGACGATGAATCTAGTGGCGATCCTAATAAGTGTTCATCAACTAATAAATTCATCACTGCAAAAGATCATGGCGCAGGATTCTCTCCAGTAATACATCAGGAAAATGGCGAAAACAATGTGGTCTCGCTGGTGATTGCGGTTTGACGTTATGTTGGTACGGACTTAGTTAATGGCATGGCTATAGTGTTTCGGTGAGTTGTGGTGTGGTTGCTGTTGCGGTAAGCACTCTGATGTTAATAACCGCATCTTAAATCCCTTGTAAGAGTTGTGGTTACCAATTTTATGCCTTGCCTCGTTGATAGTTTGCCTAGGCTTTGTTGTTTATTTGGGTGACATTTTTGTTGTCCCCTTCACAAGGTGCCTGCCTTATGGGAGTTGTTGCTTTGGTAGGGATTTTGGTTTGCTACCCTTGTAAACCATAGCAAATATTGGTAACTCTTAACAAAAATCGGTTGCTGTTTGGTTCACTACCAAATTTTGGTAACGGCCATGAAAATTTTGTAATGCCAATGAAATCCATTGTTACATCGGTGCTGTAGAAGTACTCAACCCCTAGGGCTGTTAGCATCAGTGGCGGACCTAGGATATAAATTTAGAGTGTGCTAAATCAGTCTCTAAGTTTCAATCTTCTGACCAGTTTCTATGACGATGGTATAGTAACGTTCCACGATGAGAAAGAGGTGCTAGGGAGCACCCATAGTGTGGTTGGAGGTAGGGGTGCCTTAGCCCCCTGACCTCTGGTCGGTACGCCCCTGGTTAGTATGGTCTAAAAATACCATAGCACCAGCCCACCAAGTGGGTACTTAATCTCTTGGACTGCCAAAAACATATAGTGGGCCTTAGGGTTAGCCTATAGACAGAATAATGTACACACATGCGAATGTACCATTTTACCTCTAATGTTCTATAGTTGTTAGGGGCAAGGTGGAAATAACTAATCCCCCACTATATAAAGATCCTGAGGTGGGGCATATGAGGGTGGCTGCCATTTTTCCTGCTTACTAGCTCTCTTTCTCTCCTAAGTGGCACATACCTAAATGAGAAAGGGTACCTCGTACCCACTATTTAGCATCTTTGTGACAACACTCGGGCAATCCAAGAGCATGAAAACAGCACATCAAAATGTTGGTAATGCCAAAATTTGGCTTAGTCACAACCTAAACAATATTCTTTTTATCAATATTTGGTTTTACCCATGTTTTTGCTATATCAAAATTTGGCTCGCCTCAACTTAGCCACAAGCCAAGCAGCCCCAGTTAGGAACTCGTTCCTAGGTTGGTGTCGTCTTGCTTGGGGCAGTACTGGTACCTTTGTGTGGCCCCTCCGAGACCAATACATATTTTTTCTTTTTCTTTTTTTGAAAATAAATTGGTTGAAGAAAGAACAGCCCGTAAATATGGATGAAACACACAATTGGCGGCAAAATCCATCAACGGTGACCTGGCCATAATCAAGGTGCGCCGGCCGGATCATAGGACCCACGATGGTGGCTTTTGCCCTGTGTTTCTCCGTACACCGCGCTAGCTTTAGATGCCCGACTCGTCGGCACCGCATAAGCACCGGCAGGGCACTAGCAACCTTCTAAGCGGTGGCGCCGTATTCCGCAGATCCTTGCGTGTGCCAAGCCAACTCGAACAGAACTCAGGTCCCGGCTCAACTGGTAGGCCGTGTGGCGGCGTCGCACGTGCCCACCTCCCGCGATGCGACGAGACGGGTGCAACACCCAAGGAAAGAGGGGCAACGCGCAACAACAGTGCCCCGTGAAATCGGGAGGCAGTGAAGTGAGCCCGGCGAGGAGCGGCGATGTCTGGCCAGCTCGGAGAGAAGGACGGTAGGCCTGGCGCCGCCGGAACTCACCTCCCCTGCCATCGCAGCGTCGCCTGCCCCGACACCTTCTTCTCCAGACTCAGCCAGCGCATCCTCCCACCAGTCCACCTCCCTCTTACGCGGCGCTATTGAACCTCATCGCCTCGTCACCTCCCCCGCCGACGCAGCACCGCCTGCCCCAACACCTCCTTCCCGTTAGCCAGTGCCTCCCACCAGCTCGGCACCGCCTACCCCGAGTCCACCTCCCCCAACCCGGTGTTGGCTTCTGTGTCGTATCCCTTGACCCTGTGTTAAGTTCTTCCAAACTTAAGCATAGATCCGAAAGTTGGACAGAGGTATTGGATTTGTATGCGGTGGACAACTTGGGCATAGATCTGAAAATAATTGACATGGACATGGACATGCCTCTTATCTTGATCTGTGTTTGTTATGGTTTAGTACATGGAAACTCATGTTCTTGTGCTCACTGTGTAAGGAATACTTGGGGAAATCATGCCCAAAGCTGTTAGGATATGGCATAATGTATCTGGTGTGCGCCATATTGTTTTTTTTATCAAAGTGGAAAGTACATTTTCTAATTTGAATGTTCATGTCAATTATCAAATTCTTGGTTGTGTCCCTGTCACATTTTATAACCCATGTGTTGGTTGTGATCTCGGCATAACTGACACCCGAAAAATTTGGGGGCTAAGCCCACCATCTCCAAAAGATCTAAGAAGGGGTTTCCCGGGGACTTACCTCGGCTGGTCGTGGTCGCCGTGGGCTGCTCCGTGCGCTCCGCCATTCCGCCTGTGTCGCCTCTTGCTCGCCATCGTCTCCCGCGGGCATAAGCCTCGCCCGTGGCCACGACTTCGTGCGAGTGCGACGCCCGGTGTTCCGGCCTCACCAGAGCCCACGCGGCATCAGTTCGTCGCCGCGCGTGCGTCGTCACCGCCGCTCCGCCATTGAGCTCGCCGCCACGCGGTTTTATCGGAGAGGCGAAAATGAATGGGGATTATAGTTAGGGTTTCCTCTCCCGCATTGCCTTTTGTTCTTGCTCGGGTTCATCGCGGCCGTCCGTTCGCGATCGTCCGCCTCGCCTCGCCTCCCACGCGGGCCGACGCCTCACGTCGCGCGTGGGCCTTCTTCGCGTTTGTGGCTGGCGACGATCGCGTCGAGTGCGCAACCCATGATTCGGTGGCCGCTTCTCCTCCCGGGCCGTCGCCGCCTCTGTCTTTGGGCGCGCGGTTTCACGGTACTGGCCGCGCTGCAAGATGAGGTTTTTTACCGAGCCGGCTCGGTATTGTGGGCCGTGCCCGTGTTTTGGTTTGGGCCGGCTTTATTTGCTTATGGGTTGATTTTGGTATTTTGGATGAACATAATTTTAGCCCATTTCAATTTGTATTCATTCTGCCCTTTAAATATTCAGCAATAAGCATTGTTAATTATTTATTTCCTGGGCATTAATATTATGTTTAAGTTTATTTTTCTGGGCATCAATGTTATGGTTAATTTCATGATTAATTTTCTTGGCTAATTAATTGATGTGGCAATTAATTTTTCACATGATGATTATTTATCTCTAAATTAAAATGGAACCAACGGAAAATTTTGATTAGAGATTAATTGTTTAATATTTAAACTGGGATTATGTCATGGCCATGATCATATTCTGACCAACGTTGTTTATGAACATGTGTCACCCATAAGATAATTTTAATTCTTTTTCAATTTTGCCCAACGGTGATTTGAATTAGAATTAACATGTTATTAATCAGACCAACGTAGGGTTAATTTCATGCATAAAAATGATATGTTTTCTAATATGAATTGTGTTATTTTTCTCAGCCGCCAATGCCTCTAACATCGCCAATTACATTAGCAACATTGAGCATTTGACGGGAACTAATTTTCCTGTCTGGAAGGAAAAGCTTGAGATCGTCATTGGTGTTCTTGAGCTTGATTATGCCTTATGTCACCCTAATCCTATCGCTCCTTCCTCAACTGAGGAAAATTATGCCGAATTAAAGAAGACTTATGATATTAACTGTGAGCGATGGGAGCAGTCCAATCGCATGTCACTTATGATTATGAAGAGCATCATCTCGGTGGGGATTAGGGGAGCAATCCCCGAATCCGATAAAGCTAGGGATTACTTGGCTGCCATTGAGGAGCAATTCAAGGGCTCCTCAAAGGCTTATGCAAGTACTCTTATTATGAAGATCCTCACCACTAAATTTGATGGCTCTTGCAGCATAAGAGAGCACGCCATGATAATAAATGACATGGCAGTTAAGCTTAAAGGACTTGACATGGCAATTTCTGACGGTTTCTTGGTTCACTTCATAATGACATCCCTGCCTTCTGCGTACACTCCCTTTAAGATTAATTACAACACGCAGAAGGAGAAGTGGTCCATGAGCGAGCTTATTGCTCAACTTGTCCAGGAGGAGGAAAGGATTAAGACTAATGAAAGGGATCAGGCTCTTATGGTCAGTAATGGAAATAGCAAAAGGAAGTCATCTCATGGGGACCATAAGGTCAAGAAGAAGCTGCATTTCTCCCCCAATCCTAAGGCGGAATAAAGCAAATCCACGTCTAAAGGGGTGAAATCTCCTACTGCCATCACCAGTCGCTTCTGTAAAAAGGAGGGACATTGTAACAACCCAAAATTCAATAAAGTCAGAAATATAATATTAAAAATACCCATATGATTTATTGTTATGTCTTCTGATTTTTCTTGAATTAAAGAGTTTCTTTTGGCTTTTCCTATTAAAAGAAATCCAAAGGTGCTATATAGTAAAATGGTAAAAGGCAAAAAGGTAAAAATACAAAGTCAGTAAAATCCTTAAAAATCTCAGAATCATGATTTTGCCACTTGTTCTGTCTTGGCATTAAAAAAAATAATAAAATAAAAAGACAAAATGATCATGAAAAGAGAAAAGGAAATCTGAACCAAAAGCTTTGATCAGGATATTTCTTACCTTAACCATAGTTGAAATTTTAACCAAGCCGACATATTAACTTAACCAAACCCTGGTAAAAATATCATGAATTTATCTCTTCATTTAGTAATTTTAGAAATTCAAAAACAGTCAATAAGAAAAGCTGGAAAATGCAGTGTCAGAATTATTAAAAATAAAATATCAATAATAAAATTATGAAAATTTTATTCAAGGTATATAATATTAATTCCAATCCTGTAAAAAAAGTTTCATAAAATAATAAATTGAATTTATCCCTCTATTAAATGGAAAACAGAATCAATTAAAATTAGTAACAGTGCATTGTCAGATTTTTAATAATATTTATATTCATCAAATTAATCTGAAAATTTTTCTAGACCTTTATATTTACCTTGCCGACCTCTGTAAAAAGTTTTGTAAAATTTTGATTTTATCTTCTAGCCCAAACTTCCGGATTTATCTAATCTGTCCAGAGAATTCTCAAATTCTTCCTCCGCGTCTCACTGACCAGTGGGCCTGCATGGACAGCTGTGCTCTTTTGCCGACCACCTCTTCTCTCTCGACCGTCCGGTCCCACCTGTCAGCTTCACCTCTCCGTTCTTCTCCCGTTCTTTCCGTTCTCTCTACTTTGAGATCGCGCCTCTTAGTTTGTCGCCACTGCGCCGCAACTCGACGCCAATGCACTGCGACGTCGCCTCGCCACGCCGCATCTGCCTCAGCCTCCGTGCTCTCTCTCCGCTTGGAGCGGCCGAAATCGCCATCGCATAAGCCGCCTTCTCCTCTGTCTACACCACCTGCAAACCGCCTCTTTAGCCTATTTAAACCCCGCCAAAGCGTCGCTAGCACTTGTACTCTTACTGAAACCTCAACGCCGAGCCAAAACCGTCTGCGCAGCCACCCAGCTTCTTCTTCCCACTCGGCCAAAAGCCGAAAGGGAAAAATTCGCCTTCACGCCGCCTCGGTCCATTTCACCTCGAACCGATTCACCTGAACCACCTCTGCGCTACCAGGAACCATTTCCTGCCACTGGTCCGAGCTTTTCTTCACCAGTGAGCTCTCCCGACGAGTTCCTTCCGCCACCACCGCCGTCGCAAGGTGAGAACCCCCTTCCGCTACCCCTTTTCCTCATCTAAAGCCTAAAACCGAACCCCAGTGACTTGCTGATGCTCGTAGTGGTGTTCATTTGCCTCGAGGAGCCGTCGTTTGCGGAACGCCGGTGAGCGGTGTGCTCGCCGCCCCTCTCCGGTGGCGGGCCACCTCCGGCGAGCGCCACCACCCGTAGATGCGCACGAGTATCTTTGAACAAGAATCTGGAACCCATTCACTATCCGTAGTGCCTCGCCATGGCGTGAACAAGCAAGCCTTGCTCATCTCGGGTCACTAACATTTGGGTCCACTCGCGACCACTTGCAAGCATTGTGACTCGCTCAGGCCACGGTCGTCGATCCACTCGATCCGAGTGGAGTCGCCGCCACGCGGGCCCCAGAGATGATCTCATGGCGCTCTCGGCAGCGTGGTCCCGCGTGTCGGCCGCTCTGCGCTCGGTGTCTCACTGCGAATGGGCCCGGCATGTCGATTACCTCGGTCGAGCGGTGCGAAAGGGAAAGCGCCCTTCGTTTGCGGCGTACTTTCCGTTTATAGAAAATTTTCTAATTTCGTATTTTCAAAACCGAATGCATTCAAACTTAAATATCTTTTGAACTATCCAACCAAATGAAGTGAAATAAATTTCTAAATTCATCTAAAATCAAGTAGATTCAGAATATGCAAAAATATTTCAAAATGAACTCTGTTTGAATTCAGATTTAAATTTAAATAAAGAATTTGAAATATGTTGTGAATAGAATTTACGCAATTCAACTTCAAATTGAATGAAACAAATTTTATTAGATTCCATGCTTTGCTAGGAACCTGAATATGCAAAAATACTTAGGTGTACCATGGAAAATCATTAAAGTAATATAAGGTAAAAAAGAAAAAAAAGAAATAGTTCCATAATAGCAAGTTAAATGATTTCATAATTAATAAATTAGAAATACGAAATAGTAAAACCTGTTAAGATGTTCTCTGAAAATGATAAATAAAAGTGAATTATTCAAGAACTGAGATTGGTTAATATAATAACCTAATCAGAAAATGTTCATGAGACTAGTAAAATCGATGAACAACGAACATATCAATTTATGCAATTGCTTTTATTTGGCTCTTATAACTGATTCTTTCGTTTTGTTGGAATTGACATGTTATTATTAATTCGACGTGTAGCACCCGATTTAAATCTGTGAGTTCGACGATCAGGAGTTTGACGTCGAAGATCATCAACAAGGCAAGCACCCCCTTTGATCATATTGATCCCAGTTTTATAAATGTTTTCATTAAATGTTTTTACTGCATACTTTATTTTACTAAAGTCTGCTATGTTATGGGTATTGGTAGTCGTACCTATTGTCACATAGAACTTCCTTGATAAGTATGGATTTGTGAACCTTGATAACCCTAGAATAGCATAGACAGTACATGATGTCAATTTGGGTTCATCACATTTAGTGACATGCTTAGCCATGCTTAAAGCAAAATAAAATCTTGACATGATTAAAAATGTTGGATATGACAACTTAATGGATATGACCTCTTTGGTTGGTAGTTTGGTTAAAAATGAAAATAAAACTATGTTTTAGATGCGGGCAATTATTGGCAATAGCCGGGTGTACAAGAGACTTGTACGTAGTGTAGGGTGGAGATTATTGCCCGTATCGGATTAAGGACCGAACTACGTGTTCGTTAAACCCAAGAATTTACCGTACAACCACAAGTGCTGGTATGGGACAGTCTTAACCTATTAAGTTGCTTAAAACTAGCTTTGCACATTGGTAGGCTGGAGTAGTACGAGCTTCTTCAGTGACTGGTTGCTCGTAGGGGCGCCCACACCGAGGTGTTGGGAGTCACGTTTGCTAATACAACGGTGAATGCCATACTATGGACATGCCTAATCATTATTGTGCGTTGGTGTGCAAACATAAATACCATAGTGCGACTTGACGTCACCGGCCGGTGCAAAGTTAGGATTAAACAATGTAACGGTTTTGTTATGATCTCCTTGCCGACACACCAAAGGAAGTATGTTACTGGCCTGGCAAAAGAGATTGATCATTACTTGTGGGTAAAGCTGTACAACTCTGCAGAGTGTCAAACTTTTCGAGAAGCCGTTCCCGCGGTTAAGGGAATCTTGGTGCGCCAGCACTAGTTAGCTATTTTATTTTCATAAAACTCGAATTTCTACACAGACCGGTAGGAATGGTTACTCGGAAATTCTCTTGTGATGATGAAATGATTCTTGGAAATGGTCATGATACCCAGGTACATGTGACTTATTTATACTTACATTCTGTTACTTTTTATATTAAGTCGCCTTTACTTAAAGTTCGCTTTTCAATCTATTAATCAGTATTTACATTTCAATTTTAGCTTTATGCAAAACAACCATGAGCCTTTCCTTGAAATGGCCTGCATATATAATAGGTTTTGCAAAAGTCTTGCGAGTACGTAAGTACTCAACTTGCCATGTTGATAATTTTTAGGTGAAGAGACAGATTACCCCGACGATACCTTTTATGACGCAGGATTCGGGGATGTGAACGATGAATTTTATTAGGGTTCTCCTTGTCAGTTGCCTGTGGGGGATTTTGGGATAAAAGGCATACTACAAGATGAATGTCTCCACTGTTATGCTTTTACTTTTGGTATTGTAAGAATAATATGTATTTGCTTCCGCTGTAATAAGAAAGTTGTGTATGACTGTGATATCAATTTGTTTTTGTGCGTACTAGCCACTGATCATGGGACTAGTACTGTATGCACATGGTATCCATTTTCGATATTAATTTGTCGAAAATGGGGGCCTTACAAGTTGGTATCAGAGCCATGTTGGCTGTAGGAAACCTTAAATAACTTAGGCGTAAATGAACTTAAAATTGAAATTAGGATTCTAAAACTAAAATGATGGATTATGTCATCTCTGCAATTTATTCCTTAAAGTATATTCTTTCGGTTGTGCTAAATAAATATTTGTTATTAACTCTTTTCTGTTTTAAAAATTTCTACTAGAATCTTTTCCTCCAATATTTCATTATCTTGCATTTAATCAGGAATACTAATTCCTTGTTAAATGTGCAGATGGGAGGCTATGCGCCATGCTATATGTCTACTCAGAGGGAAAGTTCCGGCATGATGGGATACCTTACTCGTCTGCTGGAACTTGCCCATTTTTCTGAGAATCCTAGATATATAGTATTCCATGCCCCTGTTAGTTCAGTCTCGGTGGAGTATATAGCAAGGGTAGATATCCCTGCCAGAGTCGAGTATGGCGAAGGGGATAGGTCATTTGAGGGTCCAGGATCTTCCATCACGATGGCCATGAACGAAGCGGCCTATAATGCAATTGTCAGGCTGCGTCATGCATTGCCTGAATTGGCAGTTGCATATAGGAGAATTCCTTCTCGGCCACCTGGTGGGGAAAATTGTTATATGGATTCCACTAGGTTATCAAATACCACCTTAAGAAACTTAGTGGAATTCATTAACACCTCAGATCAGTATTGTCGGCAAGTAGTTTCAGAGTATAGGGAAGCTAGGCGTAGGATAGCGTACTTGGAAGAAGCTATTGCTCCTTGTCTAGCTAGAGGTTTGGTACCGCGGTCAGTGTTGAGGCAAGCACCTCAAGTGCCCGTGGATGAAACCCGAGCACCGCCAAGGTATTGCCAGGCACGGATGTCAGTTGTAGGTAGTCGACCTCGTTTGCCTAGAATCCATGTAGATCCAGGCAGTGTTGTTTTGCGTCGTTCTCAGAGACCACAGGTATACCGTCGTCGAGGGACTTTTCCTTCCTCGAACACGGAGGGTTCTACCTGTAGGTCTTCAGTAGGTAGTGTGGATATGGAGTTAGTTGAGTGAGTCTAGTTAGAAAATAAGAAGTAACTTTTGGTTACCTTCCCTTCTAAACTACGTAAGTTAGATGTTAGTAATAAATGTTAGTAGTACTGCCTTTTGCTTGTACATATTTAAAAGTTGGAATAAAAGTTTTTGGTTGTGAATTTTATTGTGTGCTTATGGCTCCTACTCGTAAATATTTAACATTCTTGTTAATATTTTTACGATGTTGTGATCCTTGATAATAATAACTCATGAATGCTAATAATGAAATAACTATCAGAAATTAAATGAATTAAAATCTTACCTATCACCTTCCTCTTTTATGCCCTTCCAGATGCCAGTCACCAGGTCTCTAAGTGAGATAATGGAGACGGAGGCAACTCCTGAAAATCAGCCTCCAAGGGTGGCTTTAGCCACTCCGGCTTTGCCAAACCAGTTCATCCTTCGCCGAGCTTCCTCGTCGCGTCAACCCGCTCGTCAGGAATCTCCGCCGCCGCCGCAAGCATCAGTTCAAGCCCAAGGGACTGTCCCTGAAGAGCAATTGCCAGGACCGCCTACGATGGCTCAAGTCTTGGCGATGATTGAGCAAGGACGGCAGACGAATACCCTTCTTCTTGATGGTGGTGCGAGAATCGGCTAATATCGGTGCCGTGGATGCGGGAGCCAGGAATGTCGAAGCCTATCGTCAATCTAAGTTGGGCGAGTTCTTAAAAACCCGACCCCCGACTTTCTCTTCTGCTGTTGACCCTTTAGAAGCAGATGATTGGCTGAGATCAGTGGAAAGCAAATTGGCCATTGCTCAATGCAGTGACCATGAAAAAGTGCTTTATGCTTCGTATCAGTTGCAAGGTGCAGCTGCTTCTTGGTGGGAAAATTTCCAGTCTATTCAGCCTGAAGGCCAGCAAATTTCTTGGACATCTTTCAAGGAAGCTTTTAGAAGGACTCATATTCCTTCTAGTCTGGTAAATCTCAAGAAGCGGGAATTCTTGGATCTTCGTCAAGGGAATATGTCTGTAATGGAATATCTCCACCGCTTCAATTATCTTGCCCGATATGCAACCTCGGAAGTGACGCCTGAAGCGAGAAGAATTGAACGCTTCAGGGATAATCTAAATGATGAAGTGAAGCATATCCTAGCTATTCATGATTTCCATGATTTTCAAGTACTGGTGGATAAAGCTATTATAGCCGAACACAGTACCAAGAATATTATAGAGAATCGTAAGAGGAAATGGATAGCTCGCAAGTCTGTAAGTGCTAGCCCTGCAAGGCCGCGCATTGGTCAATCAACCAATGTACGACCTTCAGCTCCTTATCAGCAGCAAAGGCGTCAAGGTCAACCTCCTCGACCTCGGCAGCCTCCTGCTAGGCAGGTTGGCACATCTGAAAAGAAGCCTGCTGGAATTCAAAATCAAGCAGCGGATGTCACATGCTATCGGTGTAATGAACGTGGTCATTACGCTAATGCATGTCCAAAGAAGAATCAAGCTCCGAATCATCAGTCGGCTCAAGGTGTTCAGCGTCCTCCTGGAAGACCGCAAGGTGCTGGAATAACTCAAGCAGTTAAACCAGTATCTGCTGCAAACCGGAATTCAAGTAGCGGTCGCTTGCACCATGTGACCGCCGAAGAAGCCAACGACGCCCCTGATGTCGTGTTGGGTATGTTCCCTGTTCATTCAGTATCTACCTTGGTATTGTTTGATTCCGGAGCATCGCATTCATTTATTTCAAAGAAGTTTGTTGATCAAAATGAAATCAAATCCAATCTTCTCTCAACTAAAATGTTAATCTTTTCTCCTGGATCAACCATGAAGTCAACCAAAATTTGTTCTAGTATCAGTATTGAAATAAATGGAATATTATTTCACGCTGATCTCATCCTCATAGAAACACCTGGTTTAGATGTGATCCTTGGCATGGACTGGTTATCTAAATATAAAGATGCATAGACTGTGCCAATCGATCTATCTCTCTTGTTAACTCTGAAGGTGTTTCAGTAAATTTTTCCTCCATCCAAAATTCAGAAAAATCCCAATCCTTCCTTTGTTCCGCAATAACCAAAGAACTCAGTCAAATTCCTATAGTTTCTGAATATCCTGATGTATTTCCAGATGAGTTGCCTGGACTTCCTCCAGACAGAGATATGGAATTTGTCATCAATCTTGTTCCCGGAACCGCTCCCATTTCTAAGTGTCCCTATCGTATGCCCCCTCATGACTTAGTCGAATTAAAGAAGCAAATCAATGAGCAATTAAAGAAAGGGTTTATTCGACCCAGTTCTTCTCCGTGGGGTAGTCCAGTTCTTTTCGTTCCCAAAAAGGACGGTGGTACACGCATGTGTGTGGACTATCGAGCCTTAAATGATGTGACAATCAAAAATAAATATCCTCTTCCTCGTATCGACGATCTGTTTGATCAGTTGACTGGTGCTCAAGTCTTTTCAAAAATTGACTTAAGACATGGGTACTATCAATTGAAAATCAGATCCGAAGATATTCCAAAAACTGCTTTTACCACGCGTTACGGATTGTATGAGTACACTGTAATGTCTTTCGGACTTACTAATGCTCCTGCCAGCTTTATGACCCTCATGAATAAAGTATTCATGGAGTATTTAGACAAGTTCGTCGTGGTTTTCATCGACGACATCCTTATCTATTCCAAATCCAAAGAAGATCATGCGCGACATTTATGTATGGTGCTCGAGAAACTTCGCGAGCATAAGCTTTATGCCAAATTCGAGAAATGCAACTCGGCTAAAAGAAGTTGCTTTTCTCGGGCATATTCTATCCAATGGAGGCATATCATCGATCCTAGCAAAATCAAAGCAATCATGGATTGGGAATCCCCTCAATCTGTACCCAAAATTCGAAGCTTTCTCGGTTTAGCGGGATATTATCGTCGTTTCATCGAGAACTTTTCCAAAATAGCCCGACCTTTGACTCAGCTGTTAAAGAAAGAAAAGAAGTTTGAATGGACCTCAGAATGTGAAGAAAGCTTTCAAGAGCTTAAGAATCGGTTAACAACAGCCCCAGTGCTAGTGTTACCCGATGTCCATAAGAGCTTCGATGTTTATTGTGATGCATCTCGAAGCGGATTAGGGTGTGTTCTGATGCAAGAAGGCAAAGTTGTCGCTTATGCCTCTCGTCAGTTACGACCCCATGAGCTTAATTATCCAACTCATGATGCGGAGTTAGTCTGTGTGGTGCATGCTCTTAAAATTTAGGCGTCATTACCTCATTGGTAATCGATGCAATATTTTCTGAGATCACAAGAGTTTGAAATATTTCTTCACCCACTGATTTAAATTTAAGGCGTGAAGATGGTTGGGTGATTAAAGACTACGACCTTAATATTCAATACCATCCCAGAAAGCAAATGTCGTAGCTGATGCTCTTAGCAGAAAACTTCATTGTCTTTCTGTCTCCTATCATACCAACCAATCAGATCTCATCAATGAATTTCAAAAGCTTAATTTGGGAATTGTTGAAAAAGGATTTTTGGCTACACTTGAAGTGCAACCAACCTTAAAGTCCCAAATTAAAGCTGCTCAACTCAAAGATGAATCTATCATCAAAACTCGGGAAGAATTGAAGAATGGAGCCGAATCCG
Organism: Otatea glauca; assembly: GCA_036346275.1. Taxonomy (NCBI): domain Eukaryota; kingdom Viridiplantae; phylum Streptophyta; class Magnoliopsida; order Poales; family Poaceae; genus Otatea; species Otatea glauca. The sequence continues at coordinate 85,929 of JAYEVK010000172.1, read as the reverse complement.
AATTCCATGAAGATTCAGATGAAGTGCTCATGTTCAAGAATCAAATCTATGTTCCCAATGACCTTGAACTTAAGGACTTAATTCTTAAAGAAGCTCATGAGTCCCCACTCTCAATCCATCCTGGAAGTACAAAAATGTACCAAGATCTCCATCGGGAATATTGGTGGCCCGGTATGAAGAAAGATATTGCTGCATACGTTGCTACCTGCGATGTGTGTCAACGTGTTAAAGCCGAGCACCAACGTCCCGCTGGACTTTTGCAACCTTTGAAGATTCCAGAATGGAAGTGGGATGATATCAGTATGGATTTCATCACTGGTCTGCCAAATACTAGAAAAGGTCATGATTCTATTTGGGTTATCGTTGATCGATTAACCAAGGTGGCGCATTTTATCGATAAAAAGTCACCAATCGAGGAGATGAGCTTGCGAAACTCTATCGAATAACATTGTGCGCTTGCATGGTGTTAGAAGACCATTGTTTGGATCGAGGATCTCAATTTACTTCTCGATTACGGGAAAGTTTGCACAATCTTCTAGGGACTAAGCTAAATTTGATCTGACTTATCACCCTCGGACGGATGGGCAAGCGGAAAGAATAAATCAAATTCGAAGACTTGTTGAGAGCCTGTGTGCTATCATATGGTTCTAATTGGGAGAAAAGCTTGGCGTTTGCTGAATTTTCTTACAACAACAGCTTCCAATCCAGTCTCCAAATGTCTCCTTTTGAAGCCTTGTATGGAAGAAAATGCAGAACTCCCCTCTTTTGGTCCGAAGTTGGTGAAAGAAAATTCTTTGGTCCAGATCTTATTCAAGAAGCGCAAGAGCAAGTAGACGTGATCAGAAGCCGTCTAAAAGAAGCGCAATCTCGTCAAAGAGTTCTGCAGACAACCGTCGGCGTGAACTTAACCGAGATTGGCGACCATGTCTATTTGAAGGTTTCTCCTCTTCGTGGAGTTAAATCGTTTCCAAATTCGTAGCAAGTTAGCTCCGCGATATATTGGACCTTTCCAAATCCTCGAGAAGATGGGCGAGATGGCATATAAATTAGAACTGCCACCTCAACTGTCAGAGGTTCATAATGTTTTTCATGTGTCGCAACTCAAGAAATGTCTTCGTGTTCCCTCCGAATTGACCAACCTGGAGAATATCGATCTTCAACGGATCTTTCATATCGAGAACATCCAATTCGTGTTCGGAAGAAGCGGGCGTCGGACCAGAATAAGACTATCAAGATGATGAAAGTTCAATGGAGTCATCATACAGAAGACGAAGCAACTTGGGAACGTGAAGATCATCTCCGAAAAGAATTTCCTGATTTCTTCTAATCCTCTTCAAATCTCGAGGACGAGATTTTTGTAAGGGGGGTGGATTTGTAACAACTCAAAATTCAATAAAGTCAGAAATATAATATTAAAAATACCCATATGATTTATTGTTATGTTTTCTGATTTTTCTTGAATTAAAGAGTTTCTTTTGGCTTTTCCTATTAAAAGAAATCCAAAGGTGCTATATAGTAAAATGGTAAAAGGCGAAAAGGTAAAAATACAAAGTCAGTAAAATCCTTAAAAATCTCAGAATCATGATTTTGCCACTTGTTCTGTCTTGGCATTAAAAAATAATAATAAAATAAAAAGACAAAATGATCATGAAAAGAGAAAAGGAAATCTGAACCAAAAGCTTTGATCAGGATATTTCTTACCTTAACCATAGTTGAAATTTTAACCAAGCCGACATATTAACTTAACCAAACCCTGGTAAAAATATCATGAATTTATCTCTTCATTTAGTAATTTTAGAAATTCAAAAACAGTCAATAAGAAAAGTTTGGAAAATGCGAGTGTCGAATTATTAAAAATAAAATATCAATAATAAAATTATGAAAATTTTATTCAAGGTATATAATATTAATTCCAATCCTGTAAAAAAGTTTCATAAAATAATAAATTGAATTTATCCCTCTATTAAATGGAAAACAGAATCAATTAAAATTAGTAACAGTGCATTGTCAGATTTTTAATAATATTTATATTCATCAAATTAATCTGAAAATTTTTCTAGACCTTTATATTTACCTTGCCGACCTCTGTAAAAAGTTTTGTAAAATTTTGATTTTATCTTCTAGCCCAAACTTCCGGATTTATCTAATCTGTCCAGAGAATTCTCAAATTCTTCCTCCGCGTCTCACTGACCAGTGGGCCTGCATGGACAGCTGTGCTCTTTTGCCGACCACCTCTTCTCTCTCTGACCGTCCGGTCCCACCTGTCAGCTTCACCCTCTCCGTTTTTCTCCCGTTCTTTCCCGTTCTCTCTACTTTGAGATCGCGCCTCTTAGTTTATCGCCACTGCGCGCGCAACTCGGCGCCAATGCACTGCGTCGCCTCGCCACGCCGCATCTGCCTCAGCCTCCGTGCTCTCTCTCCGTATTTGGAGCAGAGAAATCGCCAGCAAGCCGCCGCCTTCTCCTCTGTCTACACCTGTGCAAACCGCCTCTTTAGCCTATTTAAACCCGCCAAAGCGTCGCTAGCACTTGTACTCTTACCGGAAACCTCAACGCCGAGCCAAAACCGTCTGTGCAGCCACCCAGCTTCTTCTTCCCGAGCTCGGCCAAAAGCCGAAAGGGAAAAATTCGCCTTCACGCCTCCTCGATCCATTTCACCTCGAACCGATTCACTGAACCACCTCTGCGCTACAGAACCATTTCACGCCATCGTCCGAGCTTTTCTTCACCAGTGAGCTCTCCCGCCGAAGTTCCTTCCCGCCACCGCCGTCGCAAGGTGAGAACCCCTTCCGCTACCCCTTTCCTCATCTAAAGCCTAAAACCAAACCCCGGTGACTTGCGATGCTCGTAGTGGTGTTCATTTGCCTCGAGGCCGTCGTTTAGCCGGAGCGCCGGTGGCGATGTGCTCGCCGCCCCTCTCGGTGGCGAGCCACCTCCGCCAAGCGCCACCACCCGTAGATGCGCACGAGTATCTTTGAACAAGAATCTGGAACCCATTCAGACTATCCGTGCGTGCCTCGCCGCCGTGAACCGCAAAGCCTTGCTCATCTCGGGTCACTAACATTTGGGTCCACTCATCGACCACTTGCAAGCATTGTGACTCGCTCTCTGTGGGCCTGGTCGTCGATCACTCGATCCAGTGGAGTCGCTGCCACGCGGGCCCCAGAGGACAGTCTCGCGCTGCTCTGACAGCGTGGTCCCGCGTGTCAGCCGCTCTGCGCTCAGTGTCTCACTGCGAATGGGCCCGGCATGTCAGTACCTCGGTCCAGAGCGGTGCGAAAAGGGAAAGCGCCCTTCGTTTGCGAAGGCGTACTTTCCGTTTATAGAAAATTTTCTAATTTCTGTATTTTCAAAACCGAATGCATTCAAACTTAAATATCTTTTGAACTATCCAACCAAATGAAGTGAAATAAATTTCTAAATTCATCTAAAATCAAGTAGATTCAGAATATGCAAAAATATTTCAAAATGAACTCTGTTTGAATTCCAGATTTAAATTTAAATAAAGAATTTGAAATATGTTGTGAATAGAATTTCTGCAATTCAACTTCAAATTGAATGAAACAAATTTTATTAGATTCCATGCTTTGCTAGGAACCTGAATATGCAAAAATACTTAGGGTGTACCATGGAAAATCATTAAAGTAATATAAGGTAAAAAAAGAAAAAAAAAGAAATAGTTCCATAATAGCAAGTTAAATGATTTCAGAATTAATAAATTAGAAATACAGAATAGTAAAACCTGTTAAGATGTTCTCTGAAAATGATAAATAAAAGTGAATTATTCAAGAACTGAGATTGGTTAATATAATAACCTAATCAGAAAATGTTCATGAGACTAGTAAAATCGATGAACAACGAACATATCAATTTATGCAATTGCTTTTATTTGGCTCTTATAACTGATTCTTTCGTTTTGTTGGAATTGCCATGTTATTATTAATTCGACGTGTAGCACCCGACGAAATCTGTGAGTTCGACGATCAGGAGTTTGACGTCGAAGATCATCAACAAGGCAAGCACCCCCTTTGATCATATTGATCCCAGTTTTATAAATGTTTTCATTAAATGTTTTTACTGCATACTTTATTTTACTAAAGTCTGCTATGTTATGGGTATTGGTAGTCGTACCTATTGTCACATAGAACTTCCTTGATAAGTATGGATTTGTGAACCTTGATAACCCTAGAATAGCATAGACAGTACATGATGTCAATTTGGGTTCATCACATTTAGTGACATGCTTAGCCATGCTTAAAGCAAAATAAAATCTTGACATGATTAAAAATGTTGGATATGACAACTTAATGGATATGACCTCTTTGGTTGGTAGTTTGGTTAAAAATGAAAATAAAACTATGTTTTAGATGCGGGCAATTATTGGCAATAGCCAGGGTGTACAAGAGACTTGTACGTAGTGTAGGGTGGAGATTATTGCCTGTATCGGATTAAGGACCGAACTACGTGTTCGTTAAACCCAAGAATTTACCGTACAACCACAAGTGCTGGTATGGGACAGTCTTAACCTATTAAGTTGCTTAAAACTAGCTTTGCACATTGGTAGGCTGGAGTAGTACGAGCTTCTTCAGTGACTGGTTGCTCGTAGGGGCGCCCACACCGAGGTGTTGGGAGTCACGTTTGCTAATACAACGGTGAATGCCATACTATGGACATGCCTAATCATTATTGTGCGATGATGTGTGCAAACATAAATACCATAGTACGACTTGACGTCACCGGGCTGGTGCAAAGTTAGGATTAAACAATGTAACGGTTTTGTTATGATCTCCTTGCCGACACACCAAAGGAAGTATGTTACTGGCCTGGCAAAAGAGATTGATCATTACTTGTGGGTAAAGCTGTACAACTCTGCAGAGTGTCAAACTTTTCGAGAAGCCGTTCCCGCGGTTAAGGGAATCTTGGTGCGCCAGCACTAGTTAGCTGTTTTTATTTTCATAAAACTCTGAATTTCTACCTGGGACTGGTAGGAATGGTTACTCGGAAATTTCTGCTGTGACAGTAGAAATGATTCTTGGAAATGGTCATGATACCCAGGTACATGTGACTTATTTATACTTACATTCTGTTACTTTTTATATTAAGTCGCCTTTACTTAAAGTTAAGCTTTTCAATCTATTAATCGAGATTTACATTTCAATTTTAGCTTTATGCAAAACAACCATGAGCCTTTCCTTGAAATGGCCTGCATATATAATAGGTTTTGCAAAAGTCTTGCGAGTACGTAAGTACTCAACTTGCCATGTTGATAATTTTTAGGTGAAGAGACAGATTACCCCGACGATACCTTTTATGACGCAGGATTCGGGGATGTGAACGATGAATTTTATTAGGGTTCTCCTTGTCAGTTGCCTGTGGGGGATTTTGGGATAAAAGGCATACTACAAGATGAATGTCTCCACTGTTATGCTTTTACTTTTGGTATTGTAAGAATAATATGTATTTGCTTTCGCTGTAATAAGAAAGTTGTGTATGACTGTGATATCAATTTGTTTTTGTGCGTACTAGCCACTGATCATGGGACTAGTACTGTATGCACATGGTATCCATTTTCGATATTAATTTGTCGAAAATGGGGGCCTTACAGACATGTGCAGAAGGAGTGCGCCGGTTTCCGTCAGTGGCTCGCCAAGAAGGGTTACGATACAATTACTTTTGTTGATGAATCACTTTATGCAGATTTTTCATATTATTCTTGGTGGATCGATTCTGGAGCCACTGTGCATGTTACTAATTCGATGCAGGGATTCAGTTCGTTAAGGACCATAAAAGGGGACCGAAGGCTTAGAGTCGCCAATAGATAGGAGGCTGAAGTTGAGGCTATTGGGACGCTTCCATTAGTTTTGAGGAGCGGCTTCACCCTCCCCCTAAAAGATGTCCTTTATGTCCCCTCTATGAGGAGGAATTTAATTTCTATTTCCCTGTTAGATAATGATGGTTATTATTGTGTGATTGGAGGCAATAAATGTTTGATTCAATCTGAATGTAATAATATTGGTCTTGCTTCCAAGCACGATATGCTTTATATGTTGTCTATACAACAGTCTCCTTTATTGCTAAATGTGTGTGATGCTCCTATTAAACACAAGCGTAATATGGGTAATGAGACCTCATCGAAACTATGGCACCGTTGTTTGGGCCATATTTCGAAGGGGAGAATGGAGCGTCCCATTAAGGAAGAGATACTCCACCCATTGAATTTTTTTGACTCTAATGCTTGTATTGATTGTATTAAAGGAAAATACGCTAAACAAATTAAGAAAGGAGCAACACGCTGCTCATGTCCCCTAGAAATAATTCATACTGACATTTGTGGTCCCTTCCCTATTATGTTAGTAGATGGTTATGATTCCTTTATAACCTTTACTGATGATTTTTCACGGTACGGTTATATTTACCCTATTAAGGAACGGCCTGAACCACTAAATAAATTTAAGATATTTAAGGCTGAGGTTGAAAATCAGCATAACTCAAAAATTAAAGTAGTGAGGTCAGACAGGGGAGGAGAGTATTATGAAAAACATGTACCTTATGGACAAATTCCTGGCCCTTTCGCTAAGTACCTTGAAGAAAATAGAATAGTAGCTCAATATTCCATACCTGCTGAACCTCAACAGAATGGAGTGACTGAAAGGCATAACCGTACACTTATGGATATGGTACGGAGTATGTTGTCTCACTCTAGTTTACCACTTAAATTATGGATGGAGGCCTTAAAGACAGCCACACACATATTAAACTAGGTTCCCAGTAAATCGGTGTCATCGACGCCTTATGAATTATGGACTGGGAGAAAACCAAGTTTAAATTATTTACGCTTGTAGGGCTATGCAGCTGAAGCCAAACTGTTTAACCCTTATATTGGGAAACTAGATACTAAGACAGTAAGTTGCCACTTTATTGGGTACCCAGAAAGGTCAAAGGGGTACCGCTTTTACTGTCTTGATAGGACTACTAAATTTGTTGAAACCAGGCACGCTGTGTTTCTTGAGAATGATGAAATCAATAGGAGTTCTGAGAGGAGAAAAATTGATCTTGAGGAAAATCGGGTTTATGTACCTCTACCAATTATCCGAGAGGCTGTTATTCCTGCACCTCAAATTAATGCATCTCCAGTTGAAAGTCCTAAAGAAGAAAGTAACACTGAGGACTCAGGAAATAATGCAACAGTTGAAAATGAAGGAATTAATGCAGCACCTGATAATGAAACTCAGGAACCGGCTATGATCTCTAATGAACCCTTAAGAAGATCACAACGGGAAAGAAGGTCTGCCATCCCGAATGACTATATCATATACATGAATGAAGATGTAAATGACATAGGGGAGGTAGACGATCCCACATCATTTAAGGAGGCTATGATGACTAAGAATTTCCCCAAGTGGCTTGAGGCCATGCAGGATGAAATAAAGTCTATGAGCATTAATGACTTCTGGGATTTAGTAGAAATTCCCGATAGAGTCAAAACAGTAGGCTGTAAATGAGTCTACAAAACTAAACATGACTCTAAGGGAAATGTCGAAAGATTCAAGGCAAGGCTTGTAGCAAAAGGGTTTACACAAAGAGAGGGGATTGATTATGTTGATATTTTCTCTCCCGTCTCAAAGAAAGATTCACTAAGAATTGTCATGGCTCTTGTTACTCATTATGATTTAGAGCTACATCAGATGGATGTTAAAACTGCATTCCTTAATGGTGACTTGCATGAGAATGTTTACATGGCTCGACCAGAATGTTTTGTCGTGGAAGGCAAGGAACATATGGGGTGTAGACTTAACAAGTCTATCTATGGATTAAAACAAGCATCTAGACAATGGTACCTTAAGTTCGATGAGACTATAAGAAATTTTGGTTTCAAGGAAAATAAAGTGGATAATTGTATATAGTTCAAACCTAAAGGTGACAAATTTACCATCTTAGTGCTTTATGTGGATGATATCTTATTGGCTAGCAGCGATAAGGATATGCTATATGAGACCAAGAGATTTCTTTCCACTAATTTTGACATGAAGGATCTTGGTGATGCCTCTTATGTTTTGGGCATTGAGATTCATCGAGATAGTTCCAAAGGGGTGTTAGGCTTATCCTAAAAGGCATACATTGACAGAGTACTTAAGAGATATAATATGCATAACTGCTCTGCCACGCCTGCTCCTATTGTTAAGGGTGATAAGTTTGGAACATTCCAATGTCCAAGGAATCAATTAGAAACTGTTTGCACCAAAATTTGGCAAGTCAAGTCAAAATCGGCAATAAAGTCAAACATGCGGAGACTAACAGACGAGTTGGAAAGATTTGAAGATATTTGGTAATAGCAAGATCTTAAAGAAAAACTATCCGAAGATAAGGCCGATACGGATCAGGTTACGGAACGTGTTGTATTAGGACACGGTCAGCCGACGGGTATAAAAGAGGCCAGAATAAGCTGCAAAAGCATCTCCAACAATCAAACACACCAATCTACATTACTTTTTCCTGTCGACTAGGAGTAGTTCTTGTAATTTAGCCTTTGTAATTCAATTTCGATCAATAAAGTTGCGCATCGCCGATTGTTGATCTTCTTCAAATTATGCCCCAGGTTCGATTTATTCTGATTTTGTTGCGCATCGCCTTCTTCAGAATCGATCTACCTTTATCCTCTGATTAGCCTTAATCGGCTAATTAGACTTACCCCGTTACTTTGATCTTAATCAGCTTCAAGCTGATTGAGTTTAAGCCGATTGATCATCACGATCGGCTTTGAGTGAATTTCATATTTTTACCTTGTCGATTCCAGGTCGAATCGGTACCGCACGCTGAACGGTGTTAAATGCGGTGTCTTGTTGTCGAAACCCTACTTTAAGTTTTTGACGCCAACAGAAACTGATCAGATGAAGGGGATTCCTTACTCTTCGTTGTCGAAAGCATTATGTATGCTCAAGTTTGTACTCGCCCTGATTTACCATTTGTAACCGGGATGCTTTGCAGATATCAATCAAATCCAGGGTTGGACCACTGGAAAGCCGTTAAAAAAGTCTTACGTTATATGCAAGGCACTAAGCATTACATGCTCACATATAAGAAGTCTGATACCCTTGAGGTTATGGGTTATTTAAACGCTGACTTTGCAGGTTGTGTTGATACTAAGAAATCCACATCAGGTTATATCTTCACATTTGCGGAAGGAGCCATTTCGTGGAAAAGCACCAAACAATCCTTAACTGCGTCATCAACAATGCAGGCTGTGTTTGTGGCATGTTATGAGGCTACTGGGCAGGTTGTATGGCTTAAGAACTTTATCCCGGGATTAAGAGTGGTAGACAGCATATCTAAACCAGTACATGTATACTGCGATAATTTAGCTGCAGTTTTCTATTCAAGTAACAAGTCAAGTGGTGCTGTTAAACACATTGACATTAAATATCATGTTGTGAAAGATAGAATACAGGATCAGACTATTGATGTCAAGCATATAAGTACCAAGTCTATGCTTGCGGATCCGCTTTTTTAAAGGCTTACCACCTAGTCTCTTTCGAGAGCATGTTATCGGCATTGGTTTATTAGAAAGCCTCTGATTCTGGAAATGAGAACCATAAGAATAAAACCAACTCCCATTAAAGATAAGTAATTAGCCTATCGAGATAGAATGATGTACTATAGATACTGGGGTTGCAGCGATGCTTAAATTAACTGCTGTAATACTTTATCTTAGTATGTTGTTCTGTTGAGTGTGGACTTATGAAATTAGCTTTCAATCAAGTGGGAGAATGTTGATTGTGATCTCGGCATAACTGACGGCCGAAAATTTTGGGGGCTAAGCCCACCATCTCGCGCAATGATCGGAAGCGTTCCAACATTTTTGGTTCGGTCCCGTTAGCTAGCGCTATATTAAGAGGGAGAAGCCGGCACTTGTTGTATGAGCAATTGATCATAAGTTTTGCTTACTCCCGAAACACCCATCCGGTCTGGGATACAACGCGAGGCTAACGAACACCGTTTCCACCACCGTGACAATCACGGTGCTTCCTTCATCAACTTCGCCTTTCTTCACCAACGCCAAGAACACCTACCGAAAATCCTAATGGCTTCATCCTCTCCGGGTCAGTTCATCTAACATTTAATTCCCGCATTATGTTTGGTGATCATGTCTTAAGGCTAGTTCAAGTTTTAGTTAAACCTAAGTCTAACACCATGCACACAATATGTTGATGTAGTAATGCCTTGTTGTTCAGTATAGATGGAAAAAGCCAAGCCTAACAAAGTAATCTTCAGATAAAATCGATGGGCGCGGCAGCTCAGAGGCGCTGGTGCATGTATGACGACAGCTCGTCCCTTTGAGGAGGACACTGAGGGGATGCAAGCGTAGCCATGCAGCGGCAATGGGGCACGGAGGTTGGCATGCGGCGCTGCTGGCGTGGCTACGGAAGCATGCACATAGGTTAAGGCGGCGGCCGGGGTGAATGAAGACAGAAGCAGGCGCAGTAATGGGCAAAGCTGACAAGATTTGTTGGTTTGTTTTCATGTTGTCAATAATTCGATCTGTTCATGCATCAATATTTAAATTGAAGGCTTTAGTGATGACCTTTTCACATATAGTTGTGCGTTGAATTTGGAGCCCCAGTTCTCCCTTTGTTCTGAAAAGATGCCCATGGGTTAGCATATCATTACTCTGACTGTCCATTCATTTAATTTCATCTAAATTTATTCTTTTGCGCAATACTTGTACAGAACAAATAAATCTGCATCTACATTTATTCCAATTGTCCATGTTTAACATTCCCTGGCAATGCAACAGTGAGTGAGATGAATGGAGGTCAAGAGAGCATCAGTTGTTGTTCTCAACTGCATGCTCAACTTACTGTCAGGTCTGCCATGTCAAAGTTCTGCAAATGCTACGCGCTATGCTACCCTAAGTCCCTGACTACAAGTAAAGCCACTCTCAATCATTCTGCAAGTTGAATTGCTTGGAGGTGCTGCATCATCAAAACCAAGGTGGCTGCCGCGGTGTTCAACGGTTACTGTAGAAAGGTTTGTATCGGTAGTCCCATGAACATTGGACTGGATTTTCCATCTCTTATTGTTGTGTTTGCATTTTGCTACAGGGCGACGCTGATGCTGCAACTTGTGTTGATCATTGCACCAAGACTTGAGCGGAATCGGATGGAATCACACATTGGGTGTTTAGGGTGTGGCTATTCTCTTTGGTGTGGGATTCTTGGGGATCTGGTATGTTAATGTTGCTCCATGTTGGCTGAAATGTGAGTACCAGTTTGGCTTTCTGTCCAAATGTACAAATTATGAAGATTTTGCAAGACCTTTAGTGTTTAATGTTCAGACAATAACCTGAACCTGATATTTTTTCCATTAACGACTAGGATTATAACAAAATTGGATAATTATGTGCACGCTAGAAGATGGAGTCTCTTGGCTTCAGAAACTTTAAGGCTTTTCTTCCAACTCAGTTCATTATTGTTGATTTTCCATGATACAAGTGGATTTCTTATTATTTCAAGTTCCGCATTAGGATATATAGGTGAAAAACTCCAGTCTATCGAATGAAGCTAAAGTAGAATTTCTTTGAATAAATGCATTTAGGATATCTAGTGAAAGATGAAAAATGGTAGCAAGTTAGCAACACCATGTAGATGAATTTGGAAACTCAATTGCGAAATGTGAGGCTTGCCAGTAGGAATTGCTAGTAATTGCCGGTCAACCATACAGTGGTGAATCCGTTCCCAGGCCTTGTACACACCACTCGTCACACTATAGGAGCTGATTATGTTTGAAGTCATTACCCTTGACCGTAAGAAGGGGATGCCTGAGGTTAGGCTTGCGATTGAGCGGGTCATTGGCCTGTGTACTGGAAGACTGTCCTCATGCCCATCATGTACCAGCGGGTTGCCCCGCCTGTAAGAAACTAGTGGGAACTGAAAATTCTTGCCTGTAGTACATCCAAGACTTGAATGAATATAGTGAAATAGCTATGTGGTAAGTGTTATGAACTTATGATCATTGAAAGAGAAATCACTTCATCCAAGAATTGTGTAAACAAGGAGATGAGACTGTATAATGCAAAGAACGGGACTTCTATTCTGAGCTCACAAAGTTGCTGTTTTTGGGATTATAATTTAGGAGGGAGGTGATCATGGTGAGAATGAATGGAAGATGGAGCGGGAACTAGGAGGCATGAACCACGGAAGGAAGGTTGGCGAAAACTGAGAAGAGTAGGCGTGAAGCATGAGCAAAACTGAAATTGTGCTGCTTGGCAAGACCTAACATTTATTAGTGTATGAAGCTGTTTTTTCTATAATAGCATCGCCTCATATATTAAATTGATGTGATTACAAACTTACAAAATATACACATGAAACTGTTTTCTTGGCAGTCGCCTTTCTTGTGTCTTATATGCAGTATGTAGTTGTAGAGTTAGGCTAGGCCAAGTAATGATGATCTGAAAACAACGGAGCTTCTGTGATCACTTAGTGACTAATCTGTAAAATGCTTACCTCTATGGGGAAGAGAAGTTAAAAAATATTTAAACAGACAGAAAGTCAAGGAGGGCCTAATTATTGGTGGTATGATGACTGAATGCATTTGCCATTTTAAGCTTACTAGTTTCATAATAAATGTCAAAGAAAAGTAAAATGCTTCGTAATAAATTTAAGAAAACACTGTAAGTATAAAACATTATCGAATTAAATTATTTTTTTGCGTGGTCCACTAAAAAGTACAAGATTATTTTTAGGTAATATGATTAGATATGGAACCATAAGTTTAAATAAATTAGTGATATTTTTTTTTAATCTAGCATGACTGAACAGACTGTGGAAAATTATATTAGGACAAGCAAATTTACTTACAAAGCCCTTGCTTGTTTGGTTCATCGTCATAGTTCTAAAATGTAGTGGCATGATAAAGTAGGTTGCATATTAAGTGTAAAAGTTTCTTTCTTTCTGCCATCAACTAATTAATTTTTCATAATGGTGTAGGCGATCCACCAGGGACAGTGACAGTGAAGATGAAGCTAAAGCAGTGGGCACAAGTCGTAGTGTGGTCCGTGCATAATCGTAACTGAAATCCGGGCCATGTGGCTAAACTAAAGGGAATGCTGCATCTGCATGGTAGATACTAAGATGAGAAGAATCCGACATATAGCAGAATGAAGAAAGAATGAAGGAATATCAGCGATGGCAAAAAAGAAAGAAGAAACATGTAAGGAGTATCTGAGATGGGCAAAAAGAAGAAAAGAATATAGGCAAAATAAAGAGAAGAATGCTAAGTTCGATGGACCCCCTTCTCCACCATTTCTGTGGTTATACTATGGGGACACCCCTGTAGCCTAGACACCCTATAGCCTAGTGGTAGAGCACATGATTGTAGTTGTTGATGTTCATGGGTTCAAGTCCCCACTCTCCTTAACATTAAAGATAGACATGGTTCCTCCCATGTATTTTCTTTTTTCTATTGTGGTTATACTATGATACAATTTCTGGTCTTGAATCTTGCACTTCTTTCACATGTATGATTTATGTAATCTGTCTTGCAAACTTACAGCAAACAATGAGGATCCTTTCAAGTTTCAAAGAGTTAGATACGTTTTCCATGATTTTTGTTTCACCCATGTGTTTTACTTGTATCTTCGTTTCAAGGTTCAGGAAGGAACCGGAAAAGGATGTGAACCGGAAAAGGATGTTTATGCAAGGTTGGATAACGATGTGTACCAGTGGGGAGCTTATATTTTCTATCTCAACTCTCAAGACTCGTGTATGTATGTTAGCCTGTTTGGGTTAGGGATGGACGATGGCTCAAGGTATGCTGTCCTTTTCTTTCATTATGGTACAGCGTGCTGTCTTTGGCTGTTAGTTTTTCACGCTATTCTGAGATCTGAAAGAATGAAGTATCAATCACAGGGCATTTTATTCTTATTTGAAGTGTTCATTAAGCACAACAGCTTTGATGCCGTCTGCATTCATTCATCACACTGCCCAGAAAAAGGGAACTGCAAACTCACATTACAAGCATGTCAGGGAAACAGAATGCTATATGACTACAGGGTACAGAACCACTGAACTATTACAGGATGGTATCTAAACAACATACAAAGCAGCTGCACAGCTGCATTCAGCAACAACATAAATGACATACACGATCTCCACATGCCAATAGATAAGAAGTTAAACAGATTGGATAGTTTGCTTTTGTTCATGTAAAGATTGCACAGCTAAACCTAGTGAGTAGATGTCACCAGCAGTCCACCCAAGAGACTGAACGATCACCAAAGGAGAAAAGTAGCAATGAAGCTGCGGTCTACAGGGAAGTGGGGATTCTGACTTCAACTGATATACACACTGGTCACATCTAAGGACGCCAACGATCTTGTCTGTGCTCAATGCTGTGCGAACTTCAGGTTACCATGGACCGGTCAGTGTTCGTCGCAGGCAAAATCTCTTGGCCTTTGGTCCAAGTTGCTGATTGATTCTCTCCATGACCTGCAAAATCAATTTATAAACAAATTTCCATCAGGGAAAGAACAATGACCAAACAGAACCTTTTTCCAATTGCTACACATCAAAATCAGGAGCGTCAAAATCTACTGTCTTCAGCTACAAAACAGTTGTCAAATTTCACCGATATTGTCAGGACATAAGCATCCATCTCAGTTCAAGTCTTCTACCCAAGATAATCACAACCAAAAAATTATCTAAACTTTAAAAATTTAAGGCACGGATTTACTATTTGTGATTTCTAACTAGTAAGAATACCAACAACAATATCAACCAAAATTCTGCAGGATGCTTATATATTAGAGTCGATGTGGTTCTGGAGACTATGAATTAACAAATACACCCACCCTGGCCTGGTTTAGGTTAGGTAGGTTGCATGCAGATAAATAAGTGGACTGCCCTACCTTAACACATAGATGACAGAAATTATAGCTCTGGTTTTACACCTTTCAATTTTATATAGAAAGAAACACTTGGTCTAATTTTTTTGACCAGATGAGAGCCGCAGAATATTTCAAAAATATAAAATGCATAAAGAATAATATGTTTTTCTTTTCTCAATAAGGATGTGAAAGCAGAGTAACGAAGGCATGACACGTGTTGTAGATAAATGAAATTCAACAATGGAATATTTAATTACAGTGGGACATTGTTGCCTTGTTGGTATTACAGATATGTTACTGCACTCACAGGCTTCTAATGAAAGGCAGACTAGAATTCAAATATAAAAATTTAGAGATTATGGGGCAATACTATCTCCTAGGGAAGCTTTGTGTTCGAATATTGCTGCCACCTCCAAGTCTGTTAGGCAGGTTTGGCTATAGATAGCATATATCCTTGTATTCTAGGAAGGAGGCTATAAATAGAATATATCTTTGTATTCTAGGAAGGAGTCCGATTTGTTTCCTAAACCAACCGGACTCTCCCTCTATATGTAATTCCCCTTCCCTGGAATACAATCCATCAATTGCGGCATAATCTTTCTATCATGGTATCACGAGATATCGCTTCCGCTCAACAATTGCCGCCGCCGCCGCCCTGACTTGCCGCCGCCGCTCACCTCCTAACACCGCCGCCGCAAGCAGATCAGCGCCGCCGCCCCTGCTGCTTTGCCGGCGCCTACCATGGTTCCCGGAGAATCCATGACGGAGGAGGCGCGCGCCCGGCTGCGCGTCTGCGAGGAAGAAACCACCGCCAAAAAGAAGGAGCTCGGCGCCTCCTTTCCGCGATCAGCTGCGGCCAAGGCGGCCATTCTTAAGCCTGCCGCGCCGCGTCCGTGATCCGTGATGCCGCGCGTTGGAAAGCGGAGAAAGCCGTCGCCGAAGCCACTGGAGCACCAAGTCGCCGCCAATAAAAGTGGTGGCACCCTCAGGATGACGACGAGCGGTCGTCCCCAGCGGCAACAGCGCGCCGCCTACGAACGCCGTCATCACCAACCTTCACGCCCAAGCCTCCGCGTCCGTTTGATTGTTACGAACCCTCTCCACCCACTACTCACGGCGGGCGTGACCTCGTTCTTCTCACCTCAGCGCTACGCCCTCGTCGACCATGTGCTCTCCGGCGTCGCCTTTGACACCCGTCACGGGTGCGGATGGATAGCGTCGTCCTCTCTGGATCTTGACACGATCACCGTTGATCTACGGACACCGTCTTGCGAAAGACGGGCACGCGCGCCATGCATGGCTTGCCATTAGGACCGATTCCTTGGGAATCGCGAGACCCGCGCCTCCGCCTCGGCGCCACCTTCCGCACGTTCGTTCAAGGTGATCCGAGCGTGAGCGACTCTCGTCGGACGATGAAGGGCATCGCCGACGCATTCGCGACCTCGGCGAGATCTTGCCCGTCGCACTCGTCCTCAACATCCTGCGAGTGCGAACAAGCGTTTGACCACCTCAAGTCCTTCCTCAAGCGCGCGTCCGTTCCGACGTTCGCTCCGTCAAAGCGATCTTCTTCTCGAAGAGATCACCATGGGCACCGAGGCTTCCACGGAGGCGCCACGGCTCTCTGACGGTCTTCTTTGCGCTGATGGCCAGCGACAACGGCAGCGCCCGCCCGCCCGCTGCTCCATCCTCTGCGACCGGTGGCGCCCGCCCGCCACGACACCTCGAGCGGCGGCTCGGCTCCAAAACAACCGCAAAACCGCCGGGCAGGAGCGGCAAGGGTGGCGCCTGGCCGACTTTCTACAACCCATGGGCGGGCACCATCTCCATGTGGCTGGCCCGTCTGCGGGAGAGGGCAGCAACGCCTCTCTCTGCAGCAGAAGCGCGCCCTATCATCGGCCAGCAGCCTGCCGCCGCTGCACCCACCTTCGTCGCCCCTGTCCAACAGGTCGGGCCACCGTTCACACCGCCTCGCCCCTCTGTCGGCATTCCCGGGACAAAGGCGAAGAATAACACTTCCGTGCGACTGCTACCTCCCCGCTGGGCGCCTGGATCGGCGAGTGGGATCGTGATCGCTCGCTAATTCCTTTAGCACCATGACGCTGAACCACATTGTCACCAATCGGATTGCGACTCTGCGCCTCCAACCACACCACGCGACATCGGTAACATATCATTTCGACCTCCTAATTCTGCGCATCCTTCTTCTCTCATTGTCGGTAACGGGTCTGTTCTACCGGTCACCTCAGTAGGAGACATGGTTCTTCCCGGCCCCTTTTACCTTAACAATATCCTTTGCACTCGACATTATTCAGAATCTTCTCTCTGTTCGTCAATTCACTCACGACAATCACCGCTCTATTGAGTTTGACCTCTCGGCCTCTCTGTGAAGGATCTTGCTACCGAGAACGTGATCGTCGAGTCCAATAGCTCCGGCCTCTACACCTGAGCACGCCCCCTTCACACGCCGCTTCTCCTTCGTGTCTTTGTTGCCCCGGCGCTAGCTCTTCTTAGCGTCTCCATCCACCTGGCACCGCCGTCTTGGCCATCCCGGTCCTGCCACTCTATCTAGATTATCTAGTTCTTCCGCTATCATTTGTAATAAAAGCACACATGATTCGCTCTGTCATGCTTGCCAACTCGGTCGTCACATTAGACTTCCGTTCCCCAGCTCTTCTTCCCGCGCTGTTAAAACTTTTGATCTAATTCATTGTGACCTGTGGACATCTCCAGTTGTCAGCATCTCGGGCTATAAATATTATTTAGTAATTCTTGATGATTGCTCTCACTATTTGTGGACCTTTCCCTTACGTTTGAAATCTGACACTTTTACCACTCTGTCACATTTCTTCTCTTATGTGTCCACTCGATTCGGATGCACCATCAAGACTGCTCGATCGACAATGGGCGTGAGTTCGACAACTCCTCCTCGCGGTCCTTCTTTCTCACTCACGACGTGCTATTGCGGATGTCGTGCCCCTACACATCCCCTCAGAACGGTAAAGCTGAGCGCATAATTCGTTCCACTAACAATATTGCTATAAATAGAATATATCTTTGTATTCTAGGAAGGAGCCCGGTTTGTTTCCTAAACCAACCAGACTCTCCCTCTATATGTAATTCCCCTTCCCTGGAATACAATCCATCAATTGCGGCATAATCTTTCTATCACTTTGGTATTACAAACATGTCCTGCATAAAATGGAATTTCGTATTCTAACCTAGACCTGAGTAAAACAACTTGACCTAGACAAGCTACCGCTGATGGCTGGACAAGCCTTACGATTTGAGGTCCAAGAGCCATGCCAGATAGGCCTGGTCTGGCCCAACCTAGTTTTGACTTGTTCAGTAAAGCACAAAGTTCTGACCTAGCTGAACCGGCACTGTTGCTTGTGAAAGGCCCAGGCCTAGTCCACCCTCTATTTGCTCAAGTCTAGTACATCCTACTAATATCGTGGTTTGTGCGAAATATCTTATTTTATCTTAACAAATGACACAGCAACATAATATTTTTAAGTGTTTTGCTTCAGGACTCCACCTCAGTGGAAAAGTTTATGAATATTAAAGGCATTATTTGATGGTAAATTTGTACTTGAAATAACTAAATAGATTGTTACTTACTAGATAAGAGTTCAAATCCCACCCAGTTCAAACGCGATCGCGCCAGTGGTAGTGTGCTTGCTATTCGTGATTCACCGCAGCAAGCGGGAACGTATTGTATGCAATCAATCTTTTTCGTGCAGTCCAACTAAACATCGTCACAAAAGATTCTGAAAAAAAAAATTGTAGATATATTTCTAAACTTACTCTACATATAAAATTTCAAGTTCAAATTCATTCTATGTTAAGGGGTAACAAAAAGGAGAAAACCCTGACAAATGTTAAAAGAGTTCAAGTCTATCAAAATTCTCTTTTTTGTTACTCTTAACATAGAATGATTTTGAACATGAAATCATCCCTCTATTATACTTGGAAGAAATCCGGGCACCAGAGCGCTTTGAGCCGGCTTGAGCCGAGCCGAAAAAAAATTACGTTTAGGTCCTTTTTCAGAAAAAAAAATTACATTTAGGTCCTTCTGACCATTTTTTACGAAGAGGACCCCTAATAAATACCAAAAAAATATAGTTCCGTTTAGATCGTTTTTACCGTTTTCCCTTTTTCAGAAAAAAATATTATTACATTCAGGTCCTTCTGACCATTTTTTACAAAGAGGACGACCCGGATAAATGCAAAAAAAAGTATAATTACGTTTAGATCGTTTTTTACAAAAAAAAACTTTCGTTTATCAAGTAAATGACAAAAAAAAGTATAATTATGTTTAGATCGTTTTTGCCGTTTTTTACGAAAATGACCTTTCATTTATGTGAAATCGCGGATACTTCGTGAGAGGACCTGAATAAATGCGAAAAAAAATTTAGACGCGTATAAAAACAATAGCCGTGGCGTGGCACGCCGCGCAGACATTACTAGTTTTATACATAGGTTGAGTAAACCATGAAGTACTATGATTGCACGAAAAATCTTGATTGCAAAAAATACATCCCCGCAGCAGGCCCATAATAGCGGATGTTATAATCTCCAACAAAACGAGTTGAGCATCGTACCCTTTAATCTCGACCATTAGCATGGTTTAAAATTTGTGAGATTTTACATGGGTAGTGTACCAAAGCAAAACACTATTTCCAGAAAAATGACAATTGAACCTTCGGTATCTTCAACAGGTCCTGCAAGCTAAATTAGATAGGGTTACCAACTTACCATCAAACAAGAGTTGACAATTGATATGCCTAATATAGGCTCAGGCTCGGTCCAAAAGCACTAGGGTTTTTCAAGCGTATCCCCAGACTCGGCATGCTGTTTTCTCAGTTTTTTTTTTCATCCTAGAATCATGTTTTATTCGACTGTCTCATTATAATCCTAGAATCATGTTTTATTCGAATGTCTCATTGTAACTGAAATCCTAATTTTTCTTAAGAGGAATGCTATACTTCAAATCATGGGAAAAGAACTTTTTGCATCTTCAACAGAACCTCCATGGTAAAAAGGTGAGGTGCCAACAGATAAGAGTTGGCAAATGACAAACGTCTACAATCACCTGAAACCAGCCGTGGCTGTGCCAAGTGTCAGATGTCAAGGGCCAGCAGAGAGCTAGCAAAGTTGGGTATGGAGCTCAGGAATTGTCTAGCAACTGAAGCTACAGTAAACCAAACAATAGCACGAGTCAAGTTGACTGGGTTTAGGAACTGGTGGCTTATGTTTAGGTGTAACTGGCAGCAGCTTTAGCATCATAGTTGCTTAAAGGACAAGAAAGAGGTAGAATAACGGGAAAATGGAAGGGAGTGTTTCATCTTTTTATCTCATTACAGATTTTTTTTATCCCTTTCTTGAAAACTAATATCGATTAATCCATTTTCTTACAAACATTGAACAAAATGGATAAACATATTGATTGACATCAGTTTCGCAATGTTTTTCCCTTGTTTTTATGAGCACATGTATGTTTAGGTAGTTTTTTGGGAGCAAAAAAAGAGTAACTCTCCGAAACTACACACTAGGTAGTTCTAAAATAATAAGGACATGAAAGACGTAACAAGGAAATCATGCATTAATAATCTTAAAATCCAGTATGGGGGCTAAAAAATACAGTGATAAGTACAGTATAGTGCCAGATTTGGAATGATTTTTCATATTTATGAAACACAGTCAAACTAATGTCACAGCTGAAACTTACAATGTGTGAAATTTCTACTGCAATGGCAAGGGAGTGAGCATTGCATATGTTCATTAGTTATTCAGATTTGTTTATACAAATATCTTGAATGGGCATCACCATATTTAGAGTTTGAACAAAACCATGACCCTACTTCGCTAACATGACAACAAAAAATGAAAGGGATAAAGGAGTCAAGAGTGTCAATGACATGGACTATATGGCCAACAATTGTATCTGTGATGGTGGTTGGTTGAACAATAAGGGATTTCTGGAATATAAGTTGAGCCACTAAAACATTTCCTCCCAACCCAGTTGAAATACAACAAATCATCTCCACATTCGGTGTTGCTTCATCACGATTTTCCTCATTTACTTCAAAGGCATTTTTCATTTATCTATATATATGACAGCTACAACAATGCAAAATCTACTTTTGGTAAAATGACCATAACAATTCCTAGCTATTTGTTTATGACCTGCTACCTATGTTATTCGGATACTTCAGAAAACCGGCGTATAGGTATTGGATACATATCGGATTCTCATCCATATCGGATACTGTCGGATACCGTATTCTGTCCGTATCGGTGAATTTCCTATTTTCAAAAAATAAAATAATTCTCGATACTTCTCTGGTAATTGCCTAGTACTTCCCCAATACCTCTCAACCATAATATCTTTACCAACTTAAAAGGAGACGTTGGAATCGTTTATTCTTATCCCGCAGTCCCTTCTCGCTCCTACACCACCGCCCCTACTCCTCTCTTCCCCCGGTGTCCCACACCAACATTTCTCTCCCCTTGTAGACAGTCGCATGCGGCAACCCTCCCTACCGGTGCGACGGTGCCACTGGTCCTCACGCACGGTGAGTCCTCCCACTAATACTCTTCTTTCCTCTTGACTATGGTAGTGTAGTATACTCTAGGCAGCTAACGGCAGCCAAAAGTTGGTGAGGGCAGCAGTAGCTAGGAGGCAAGACATGGTTGCGGCTAACAGGAATAGAAGCGCATAATTGTGAAGACATTTGGGGCAGCAGTAGACAGGATGCTCTAAGCCACTTGCTATGGGCTGATGAGCCTTCGAGATGGTCTAGCCCATTTGCTTCTTCATTTTCTTTATTACTCTCTTTTATATCTAGTTTGTTTATGATATACCATATCTCATGTATATTTCTCTATTATTTTATTTTTATTATATACACACATGTATCGCCGTATCGGTGTTTTTGGGGAAATGGCGTATCGTATCGTATCCGTATCCGTATCGGCATATCCGGGCATCCTAGCCTGCTACCCCATGGGATGATGCGGGTGTGGAAAATATTTGCCATGTATAATATTTGTTTTTAAGACCATAATATTTGCCCAATAACTAATTTATCCAAAAGTAGTTTATCAAAAGTGCCTTTTGAAATCCACCTCACAGCCAGCCAAAGCCTAAGTGGAATAACAAGTTCAGTAGACATGCAGATTTTTTATTAATAAAAAACTTGAATATTGCTATGCATTCGTGTCTAATAGATACATGAGACTACTGTCATTATACACACCTGTAGTATGATGTTGACAGACATTATCCATGAACATTCTATGAAAAGGCATCAGCCAATTTTAGGAAGTTGGTTACAGGGAGAAAAAATCTGGTTGGCCAACACCAGCTTGTCCTCTCTTTTTTCCCGTTAACCAGCAAATTTGTCACAGTGATTCATTTTATATAAAAAAAACTGCAGTACTGATAAAAAAGAGGTGTAGATAACTTGGTACCACTTCCACAACAGTGAGAACAAACATGGTGTTTATTCAGAAAAACAGTATTTCCTACAAAATGGAAGGCCATTACCTCATCCTTTTGCTTTTGTATCATTTCCATCTGAAAATTAAAAGCAAAACAAGTAAATATAGGCTCTTGCGAGTTTTTATCAGGATTTTTAGAAGCAACAAAGACAATATGAATGAAATGGAACTGGCAGGTCTAAAGACCACAACTTCATGTTGGAGTTAAAGTTTCTTTCATTTTTCATAAACCAAAGGAGTGATAACACTACAATGCCACATGTTGAAGAATGCAATGCTAACAATGTATAGATAATTTCACGTATCCAGGTGAAACACATGGAAATTCTAGTTCTGTTAAATTGCGAAGAGCATTGAGTGCATGGAAGATGTGTGTCAAAACTAGAAAATTCACATGGTATAGGACACAACATAACAGTGTTACAAAATTAATTTAACACAATCAATGTCCAAAACTAAAAGGGTATATTTTCTTATGCACAGTTTTCAACAATAATTCAAGTCAGTTAATTACATGCAAAACAAATACAACAAGAACCCGACACTATAAAAAATCCTAATTGTGGCAACCAATCAGTTGCCATGCCAGCAACAAGCATCACTAGAGTTTCGTCAGAAAAAAAAAGAGCATCACTAGAGGCAGGTAAAAAATCATTGACAAGCCCAATTCCCTAGACAAATTTGACAACTGTGGCAAGAAACTTTAGAATTATCTAGAGTCTGAAGATTATTTAAGGACTACTAGCTCATTATATAAATTGTTAAGGTAAATGCATAAATAATGTGCATACAAGCATCAAAGCAATTCTAAATGAAAGCAAGTATACCTGTTTTTTCTGAAAATCCTCATTCTGCTCCTTCAGTTTTGCCACCTCAGCTTCCAACTCCATTATATAAGCCTGTTGTATAACACAAAGGTTTGTGGTTTTAAATTCCATCAGCAAATAAAACCATTTGGAACTATTTGTTGAAATAAATGAGGTATTAGCAATTTTCTTATTACTTTAATTCCAAACTTAATAAATAACCAGCGTATAATATTGCCATATGAAATAGACAGGAGCATGATATTAATAGATATCAAGGCGCATATCAAGGTACAAAGACAGCTCATGTATTTCATATATTCATGCATGGCAAAAGATAATGAACAGTATCATACAACTAACAACATAGCTCAAGTTTATGAATTGTTTGCTCTCAGATGTCGGGATGCCTGAATTAACAGGACTCCTCGCCACTAGAGGCAAGATCACAGACTAATTTGTGCCAATCTTCCTATATAGTTTTACCAATTTCAGATTTCACACTTGCCAAAAGTTAATATGATTCAGTATCAATTTAATTGATCACTCTAATAGTTCATATATAACATGCACTATTCCTGTTTTCAGAATAACATCTACCAATTTTGAAAGAATAAAGAGCGTATATTGAGAAGATTTAATCAACAGTAAACAGTAGTTATATTGAACTTTGTTTAGAATAGGTAAAACAAAGTGAACCGGATAGGTGAGTTAACTAGGCAAGAATCAATTACAATAGTAAACTGACTTTATTGTCACAAATTGTCTCACTAAGCCCAATCCTCGTAAGCATTAGCCACCCCAACATGCAAGGTCCCTAAGACAGATAAATATCTAGCCCCTTTGCACAGTGTAAGTAAATGGCAGAAGATCAAATATACTCAGAGAGCACCGACTCACGGTTAGTGTAACAGGCAAGGCTCATCAAAGACGATGTCCCAGAAAACAATATCACTACCATGGTTATCACGGTGCCCCGGCGAGACGAGTCCTCAAAGGCGACAGTTAGGCGACCAACTGTTAGATGTGTGTACTGTGTACATTGAAGTGAGTCAAGCTTGTGAATAATAAGGGAGAAGACTAGAAGAGTGACTAAGTGAGAAATGCATCCAAAGTAACAGCCCAACACCAGACATCCCACCGACACCGAGCTGCATCTCTTAAAGGACAAGCGGCATTCGACCAACACCAAGCAAGAGGAAGAGGCATTCCAGTTCCACCGGTCCAAAGCGGAGGCGAACGGGGAGGGGATTGCATGCTCTGCGCCAGCGGAGGGGATCGCATGCTCTACTAGCTGGACTTCCTCGATTCCTCCGGTCTAGAGCAGAGGCGAAGGGGGAAGCCGGGAGGCGGAGGTGGAGGGGGAGGCGGAAGGGGCTTACCGACGGCGGCGGCGTTGCTTGCTAGGGTTTCTTCACCCGGTCACGTGAGTCTTCCTTCTTTCCCAAACCTCCTCCCGATTCCACTGATCTACCCGTGCGATCGTGCTCGATCGATCCGGTGTTCAAATACCTCCTCGGCCCGGTCCCGATCGGCGCTGGGCGCTAGGCCGACACCTAGTCATGGACGCCGCAACGCCAGGATGTCCAAGTGGCGAGGCGCCTGTCCATGGTGCCTCCGGCCAGCCGCCTGGACGCCTAGTCAGCGATGTTGTAATAGCAGTGATCACCACTGTACTACCACAGAATCACCGACAACGCCGCAATGCCAGGATGTCCAAGTGGCGAGGCGCCTGTCCATGGTGCCTCCGGCCAGCCGCCTGGACGCCTAGTCAGCGATGTTGTAATAGCAGTGATCACCACTGTACTACCACAGAATCACCGACAAAGCTTTCGAAGATACAATGCCGCAAACCACCAAGTGAGGCAATTCATCGGGTAGTCCCGAGATGCAATGAAAGCCGCATAGAACCACAGAATCCACTTGGCCGAGAATAGACCACGTCGACCAAGAACAAGCCACGAAGGACTTACTCCACAGAAAAGCCAACAAGTCACCGAGTACAAAATCCACCACGATGCCAAATAAACCGCGCAAAACAAGCATAGTCTACACCAAGATTCGGCAACAGGAGCACCATAGGTACCTCGTCCACGACGTGCCTAGAGTCACCCGCCGTCACTACCGTTCACGTTCACCACGGGTTACACGCGAAGCGACAACCATGGGATAAAGGAAGACGGATCGGGGCTGAGGACCACATGAGGGCGTCGGGTAGCCAAGGATTTTGCCGGAGCACCGCCGAAGAAGAAGAGACTGAAGGTGGATTATAAATCAGAAAAGATGAGAAAATCACGTCATTCTTCACTCTGCCAAGGAGGAACACGAACCTGGGTTTTTTTAAGGAGTATGAGAGAAGGAGCAACGGACGGTGGAGGAGCCGCTCGCTACCACCGCACGTGGTGAAGCCATGCCCCACGATGCGGTCGCCGCCGCCGCTCTCCCCTCTCCTTCTGACTCGCTCTACTGGGGCTAGGGCACTGAACAGTGCTTTAGCCCCTCCGATTGGGCTGGCTAAGCTGGCGGCCAGATGGGCCTTGCTGGCCCAGTTGGCAAAGTAAGCCCTTTTTTTTCTTTTCAGAAATTTAGGTAAACCCAATTTCATTCAACACTATTTGCCATCCACTTGTGCTATCCAATAGACTTGAGATTGTTGCTTTAGCAAATACAAGTTTATAGATTATATAGCAGTGACTGCATCATAGCAGCATAAATTATGGACAGAAGAGGCCTATTTATCACCAGATCTGACCAAAAAAATGAACAGAGAAAAAAAATAACAGCAACTACTTTTCGTCATTGGTCTTGCTAAGCTTCTTTTTATGCCTCATGATGAGCATACTATCCCTATCATGGCAATAGTAGATGGAAGAAACGAAGCCCACAACGCTGCAATGCCAAACTAGCATTTCCAAAATGAACAAAGTTATCTGTTGTCTTTCTGAATCTGACAGGGTCAACTTGAACCATGGATGATTCAGGAATAGATTATTCTCCTCTTTGGTTTACCAATATTTAACGGCGCAACTTGCTATTTGTAGTGGCTACCTAAGCATAAATTAATATCTAAAAGCTAAACAGGAAGTGGCGGATCACATCAAGCGAATAAAGTACAACATAACCGAAGGGCATACCTTATATGGGCACCACTGAGTTCGATTTCAGATAACATTTCAGTATAACTAAGCAAAAGACGTAAGGTAAATGGATGAAATGGATGCACTGCAGTTGAAGAACAAAGGCTTCACCTGCTTCCGCTCGCGGGACCTGGCAGCTGACTCCCGGTTCTTGACCATGCGCCTCTGCCTCCTCTCGACCACCTTCTCGACGGTAGGTCCCTTCCTCGCCCTCAGCGCACCGTCGAAGGGATACGGCACCGGCGACAGCGACGAGAGATCCCCGCCCTCCACCTTCCCCAACCCATTCAGCACAACCGGCGTCGCTGGCGCCGCCACCGTCATCCCTCCCCCAGCCCCCTGCCCGACGACCCCAGGCACCATCCCGTTCCCCAGCTGCATGGTCGGCGCGAGCACATTGCCCTGAGGGAACAGCGCCTGCGCCTGAGCCTGCGCCGGCAGCACGATGGGCTGCCCCATGTCCTCCCGCACCACGCCGGCGCGCACTAGGAATTCCTCCAGCGTCATCTCCCCCAGCGTCGGCTGCCGCTGCGTCTGCGCGGGCACGGGGGCCGCCGGCGGGTCGTCGCCTCCGGCGAAGCCCATGACGTCGCGCCAGACCTCGTCGACCGTCTTCTGGCTGAGCGTGCGGGGGAGCGTGAGCGAGCCCTGCCGCAGGATGGGCAGCTGCGGCTGAGCATCGGCGTTGGAGGCGGCCGCGGCCGTAGTAGCCGTCGCGGCTATGGCGTGCGACTCCTCGGCCGTCCAGATGTTGCGGAGCAGCTCGTCCATGTTCATGGACCCGAAGTCCTTCCCAGCGCTGCCGAGCGCGCTCTGGAACTCGTCGAACGTCAGCGAGTAGATCGAACCCTGCCGCGCCAGCTCCGGCCCGCCGCTCCCTCCCGGCATCTCCATCTCCCTCCCTCACCACCAAACCCCCACCCACCTCCTCTCCGCTCCAACCCACCCGAATTCCCCCCAAATCCTCACCGAAATTCCACAGCAGCAGCACGATTTCGCACTCGGTCTCCGACTCTCTATTCCCCAACACAGTAGAACTGAAGAAGGCAAGGCGAGGGGAGAAGGGGGGAGACTTATAAGCAGCGGCGGCAGAAGAAGGCCGCGGCAGCGAGGGGACTAGTAGGTAGTAGCTACGAGTGTGATTGGTTGGGGGTGTTATTATGCCATAATTAGCAAGAGGAAATCTTGTTTAGCGAAAGGGGTTAGAAAAGCGGAGGGGAGCATTGGGATTCGAGGGATATGGAGGAGAGCGTTGGTGGGGAGTCGGTGCGGCTTTGAGGGAGGCGATCGCGGCGGCGAGGTGGGGGGAGGGACAGGTGTCGCCTCGGGGGTGCCACCGGAGGACGACAAAGCCCCGGAATCGGTCAGACGATTAGATTAGAGCGAGCCTCTGCCCCGCGCACAGGCAGCCATAGATTTGGGTGCTCAACGCACCCACTTGTACAGTATTAGCCTTACATAAAATATGGATCTTAAACTTTTGAATTGAGACTACTGCTTCCATGTAAATTTTAATAGCTTTCAACAAAGGA
Organism: Otatea glauca; assembly: GCA_036346275.1. Classification (NCBI taxonomy): domain Eukaryota; kingdom Viridiplantae; phylum Streptophyta; class Magnoliopsida; order Poales; family Poaceae; genus Otatea; species Otatea glauca. Next base: position 58,068 of record JAYEVK010000172.1, on the reverse strand, counting down.
CTAAACTTTCCTTTTCAATTTGCAAAAGAAATGTAGATCTTCGTCGGCAATCTTGTAGTGAGCTAGTTTAATTTCCGATACTTCAAAACGGTGGCGGGTTTCACAGACAGATAGATATGCAGGACACAGATACAGTATGTAAGGTTACGCATAACGTAAGCAATCCATCGCAAGATATACATGAGATTCCTGCGCATGACCGCATCATTTTGGAGCAGGTGGTGTCAAGCATGTAAACTGACACATATGGACAATGCCGCGTGGTAAAATGTATCTCGTAGATCGTGTCACTTCTACTTGCTGACTTTAGCGAGCAAAGTTCCGTGTTGAAATTTGGAAAGTGGAAACTGATCTTCCTAGTGGAACAAAAGCCATGTCTATACGAAGAAATAAGAATAGCGCCATATTTTCGTTATTATTCTAAGAAGAAATTATAACCCATGAGTAATAGCAATAATGGTAGTATAAGCGTGCGATTTTAAAACATTTTTTTAGTTATCCTAAAAATATACATACTTCATCCAACTTACTCTAACTCTTAAGTTGGCAATAAAAAGCATAGTGACATAAATAGGCAGTAAGATGCGTCGCAACATCCATGACTACAGTGATGAGTAACTCGAGCAGAAGATGGCATCATCCAAGCTTGAGGATTGTTAATATCTCGGCCATCCTTTAAAAACACATCTCGTCCAATTTATTTTGGATATTTCATCTAGGCATGAGCCTAGTTCAATAGGTCCGGTTTGTCGGACCATAATCCATATCTATCATTTTTGTTCACTTAGATTCAAACCGATGCTACATTATTGCATTGCAGTATCTCACTTTCCAAAAAAATCTAAACCGGATGTTTATTGTTTTTGCGTGCCTAGATATACGAAAATAATTATACCGGTATTTTATCAAACTACCGGATTTTCCCACCCAATTGCCCAACTAGATATTGCGACATATTTGTAGTGGGATAAATCCATTTTAAATCCTCTAAACTTTGCAAAAAGTCTATTTGACATCCTCAGTTATAAAACCATGTATTTAACAACTCCCAAACTTGCAAAACCGTGTCAATTTACTCTCTAAGACGGTCTTAGAGGGTGTTTTTGATAATGTGGATCCCACTTAAGGTAGTTTGCTATATTGGTAGCCATATCATCGAATTTTGTTAAAGAGTATCCAATTCAAGCATATTGACATCCATATCGTCAACATCTTTCCTACTCCTCTCTCACTATACATTCACTTTCTTCTTCTCATCATTCTCCCTCCTCTCATTCGGATCTGCCATAAGCAAAAACATATGACATAGTTGCCAACATGGCAAAATCCACCATGAGTTGGATTTTTGTTAGTAAAACCTCTCTCTAAAACCGTCTTAGAGTGTAAATTGACACAATTTTCAAAGTTTAGGGGCTTAAATACTTGGTTTTATAGTTGATGGAGTTAAGTAGACTTTTTGAAAAGTTTATGAGTATAAAATGGACTTATTCATATTGTAGTTGTTATATATATATATATATATATATATATATATATATATATATATATATATATATATATATATATATATATATATATATATATATATATATATGAATGAATGAATTATTAATGTGCACAGTGTAATCTGGCTCTACCAAAATAATTGATGTAGATCCTCTCTTTTTCTCTCGATTATTGAGAGAATCTTTAGGAATTTTGCTTTTTATTTAAGAATTATTGTTGAATTTTCTAGATCTCTAAAACAAATAACCTATCTTTAATATCATCAATTGTTTTTAGATATACAGATTGTTTAAACATTTTAGTCTTTTCGAGTTTCACTTCAAATATAGCCGCTTGAACTCTCACAAACTTGGACGTGTTTACATTATGTGTGTCGTTTTTCGTGTGTACAATTGGGTGCGTGGCCTTAGCTTCTATTTCTCAGATTAGAATAGTGGTGGCTCCGATTGTAGATTTGTAGGGACCAGGGATAGCGTAACGTGTCGGTGTCTGCCCCACGCAGAGGTCGGCGACGTTACGGTCCGCCCAATCAGAGGCTGAAAGGTGTGTGCATCGGGACCAGGGTTCAAAAATAGACAAAAAATAATTAAAAAAGCACGATTTTTCACGGGTAGGTCCGAAGTTAAAATTGGACGGTAAATCGGTGTAATTTAAATTTAAAATTCAAAAACTTTAAAAGGATTTATAAAAAATTGTTATATTTTTTTGAATTTTGTTTGGGAGGTCATACTAATGATGCTGTAAAATTTTCAGATTATTATCAAACATGTGTATTTTTTTAAAATTCTCACAATGCTATTGTCTTTATATATGCTCTTCTATTTTTCGATTTTTTAGGGTCACTAAATGAAGTCTAATATTTCTGAAAATTTTTGTGTGAGGTCCTAAGGCAATGCTAATGATTTATAAAAATTTCAGATGATGATAAGATATGTGTATTTTTTAAAAAAAATCTGAAATTGCTAATGTCTTTGTATATACTCTTCTGTTTTTTATTTTATAGGGGCAATAAATGAAGTCTAATATTTATGTAAATTTTACTACATGATACTCAAGAATTCTTTATGAAACTATTAAAATTCAAGGCATAATAAAGCTTGTAAAATTTTATAAAAATCTGATAGTGTCTCTATTCCTTTTTATTAATTGCTATTTTTGATTTACCAGAAATACTAAATGAATTCAAAAATTATTGAAATTTCTTTAAGGTGTTTTATAGATTAATTGAGATTTATTTAGATTTTTTTAATTTTTTCTTGAGTATGCTGAAAATCAAATAAAACCGAATGAAAATCGAATAAAACTGGTCGAAAAATCGATGAAACAACTGAAAATCGGTGAGGAAAGTGACGTCACTTAGTTTGCTGATTTTCAATGAAAAACCGGTGAAAATCAGTTGATTTTCGATTTTTTCACCACTTTTTGACCGACGATTTCAAAAAAAAAATTGATTTCGAACTAGTTCGGTTTCTACCGATTTTCAATCAATTTTCCACTTGTTTTTGCCAAAATTCGACCGGTGAAAAATTGATCGAAATTTGATATTGTGAACCCTGTTGGGGACCGCTCCCACGCGAAGGCACGAACAGGATCAAATGCATCGCTTCACAGGGGAGAGTTCGTGGCGGTGTGAAATGGGATTGGGCAATGGCACACCGTTGGTGCCTACTGCGTGACAGCGTCGTCTTAGGGTATATGTATCTCTAATAGTGTTATTTTAGTTTTCTCTTAGCTATACCATGTCAGTAAAATCCTACATGAATGAGAGATGAGTGAGAAAAGAGAACGTACTGTCTCTTATGCAAAAGACAACCTGATTACACAAATAAATGCAAATAATAATAAGTGTGAGGGTAAAATGTGATGAAAATAATATAAAGTAGTTAGATGAATAATTTGTCTCTAATATTGTTTCTAAATGAATTAAAATCTTTAGAGATAATCTTAAGAGACAAAGTATTGTATATGCCTTTATCCAGTCAAACGCCCCATACCTTAAACTTTCGCTTGCCTATAGTGGTGGGCACATGGGTCGTGCCTCGGTGGGCCGGCCCGGAGCACGCAGGGCACGGCACGGCCAAAGCCCGGCACGTTAGCGGGCCGTGCCATGCCGGCTTTATTCGTAGGTCGGGCCGTCGTGCCGCCCAAAATCGAGTCGACGCAAGGCCGGCGATCCCGTTTGGTCGTGCCGTCTTGGCGAGCCGAAGCGGCACCGCAGCACGCCGATCATGCACACACCCCGTGGCGGGGCGAGGCACGCAAGAACCACGCCCGCGCCCGCGCCCGTGCCTCGCCCTGCCAGCGCCGCGCCAGCGCCGCTGCCGCCGTCGCCGCGCCGTCTTGGTGAGGGAGAGAGGAGGCCTCGGTGGCAGCGAGTGGCGGGGAGAGGGAGTGGGAGGCCGACGACCGGCCATGGGGCGGGCGGCGGGGCGGAGGGAGAGAGGGCGGCTCATGAGAGGCGGAGGAGAGGAGGCGGCGAGGGCCGGGAAGGCGGGAAGCGAGCCGCGAGGAAGAGGAGGAGCGAGGCGGGGCGAGGCGGGCGGGGGCCGGGAGAGGAAGAGGGAGCGGCGAGGCGGTCGGGAGGCCGGAGGGAGAGGAAGAGGCGCGGGGAGGCGGAGGAGAGGAAGAGGCGCGCGGGAGGCCGGACCACGGAGGAGAGAGAGAGGCGTCGAGGCGGGCAAGCGAGCGAGGCGCCGAGAGGGGACGGGTCACGGCGACGGCACGCGAGCCGAGAGAGAAAAGCGGGAGAGAGAGGGGCGTGGGCGCGCTGCGCGTGGCCCGCGTGGGAGAGAGAAAAGAGGGAGAGAGAAAAGAGAGAGAGAGAACTATTTTTTTTACTGTGAAAGAATGATGTGAATGTGATTGAGCGGTGTCACTCAAAAAGCAAAATAAAATGATTCGATGCTCTGTGTGTGCATGCATGCAACCGCATATTTTGAATGGATGCTCACACTCGAGGGAATCACGGGAAGAAAATCACACGCCTAATGTATTTGAAGTTTTGAACGCGAGAGAGACAGCGATGTGATTGATCGATCCCATCCCGCCCTGTTATATTCGTCCCGCTTTTCAATTTTGGTCATAAGCGAGTGCGCAATTTCCATCCCGCTCTCTCTAAAGCAATTTTGAACGGACACACTCACACTCGAGGGATTCACGCGACAGCAGAACAATGGTAATTTCGCTGAACACACTATAAATACAGGGGATGGCTTGTATTTTCTCTGCACAACTCTCATCTCTCTTGCGCTCTCTCTTGCCCATTTTTTGCTCAGGTGCTCAACACATTCTGCGCATCTCACTCTATTTGCTTGCATTTTTTTGCTCTCTCGTTGTGAAATAAAATGTTTTACAAAAGCAAAAGCAGGAGAGCACGCTCGCGCTCTCCTAGTCCCCCTCGTCAAGATCAAGAGATCGATCCACGCCAACTCTCCCCCAGCATGGGAGACTACGGTATGGATGACCGTCATCCGGGCAAAGACGCGACATCGAGGATGCCTCATACACTCCGGATGCACCGAGCTCGGATGCCGCTACCTCGGTGCATGCGGGGCGGGCATCGGTATCCACACCGAACACGCACCCGACATATCCATGCAACCCGGACGGGCGTCCATAGCCGGCGATCGGCGCGCGTGGTGCGGCAACATATGGACAGAACCGTCGAAGCGTTGACGGACATGAGGTAGTGTATCTTTGTTTGCAAATCATCGTCAATCTAAACTATCTGCGTGCATGTGGTGGTACAGTCATCTAAAGAGACACGCGAGAATTGCTTGAGGAAGATATCGGTACGGACGGAGGCGGGCGAGCATCTGAACATGACTCAACTTCAACACCGACGGTTCAGTAAGCACATGGGTATACAACGCAGACGTAACTAGGGAAGAAATTGCACGTTACATAGTTACGGAGGATCTTCCGCTTAGAACGGGTGAGAGCTCTAATTTTGAGAGAATGGTGCAACGTGGTTTTTGCCCGCAATACCAACATGTTAGTAGAAGAACAACTACACGTGATGTTTGTAAAATGCTTACAAATAAACTAAAAATGTTAAAACAAACCTTTATGATGCTTAGTTTTTCATTCGCATTAACATCTGATATATAGACTTCCTCTCACCAAAGAGCAGCATATATTAGTGTTGTTGCGCACTACCTAGATGATGAGTACGTACTAAACAAAAGGGTTGTAGGGTTTAGGCCAATCTCAGAGTCACACACCGGACATGCTATCGCTACCCGTATACTTGAGGTTGTTAATGACTTTAAAATAGATAGTAGAATTGTTTCCATTACTCTTGACAATGCATCAGCTAACACAACGGCTATGGAGCATCTCTCACCGCACCTAGAGACTTATATTGGAGGTTTTGTACTCCACCAGAGGTGCGTATGCCATATTATTAATCTCATTGTACAGGCAGGTTTGCATGTAATGAAACCTACTTTAGAGGGCATACGTAGCGCTATCGATTTTATTACTAATTCACCTGTAAAGTTTGCCCAGTTCTCAGAGTACTGCAAGGCCAATAATATGAAACCAAGAAGATTCAACCTTGATATGAAGGTTAGATGGAACTCAACTTATACTATCTTTGCATCGGTCATGAAAACTACGAGCACATTATCACTGTCTTCGTCAACTGCAATAATGTTGAGGTATTGGTTACTGACGCAGATTGGATAATTGCTAGTCATTTTCGTAATTTTTTTAAAAAAATTACGATGCAACTAAAAAATTATCCGGTGTGTATTACCCAACTTCTTGCTTAGTTATCGAGTGGCTTTGACTTATTGCTAATGCTTTTAAAGAAAATAGAGATAATTATGTTTTACGTTCCATTATAGAACCAATGGAGCAATTTTTTTTAAAATATTTTCAAGCTATTCCACGTTTGTACTGTTTTACTGTCATTTTGGATCCTCGGAGAAAATTTTCTGACTTGCAGGGCGCATTCGAGGGAATAGGTGAGGCATTCGATCTTGATTTCTCCGAGGCCTATACTCATGTTTATAACGAGTTTTTCAGAGTTTTCGACAAATACTACGAGAAGTTTGGCACCAGAAGTGAAGTACGAAGATCTACCTCAACAACGCAACAAGCACGAGGCGGTTAGATCGCTTCAAACATGTGGAAGAAGCTAAAAGGCAAATCGTCTGGTTCATCTTCCGAAACGCCGAGCAGGCCGCAATGGAATCCACGGGTAGAGATCAATCACTACCTCGACACGCCTTTTATGGAGTCCGAGCTTGACATGGACGAGGAAAATCAACTTAACTTGCTTTTGTGGCGGAAGAATAACCAACGTATTTACCGTGCTATCCCATTTCGCACGGGATGTACTTACTGATTCCGGTGTCCACCGTCTCGTCGAATCCACTTTCGGTTCGGTGGGAGGATACTTGAGCCAAGGAGGTCGTCTCTCACACTGAGATGGTTGAGGCAATTACATGCCTCAAAGATTGGGAGCGTCACGATGAGAGGACACAACATCGGCCAGGATCGGAGATCACTGACGCGTAGCCGACTTTGACAATCTCGACCTCGGGTAGTCTATGTATATAAACGTAGTTATTGTACTCTTTTCCATACGGGGTACCCACACCAGTGTAAGGTTTTTAACGAGGCGAGAACTCTGTACATGTTCAAGATTTAATAAAATTTACTTCTTTTCCCCAATATTTGTGTCCATTGCTAGCAATCTTGATTGTAGATTTACATATTTCTTTAATCAAGGTGGCTATACATTCACGCACCAGTAGCATCAGCGTCACGCGACGCTTACTACAAGCAAATTTGGGTCATTTCTCTCGTCGCAATAGTGTAAATGGATCGGGCCTGGCGACGCGTACGGCGTAAATGGGCGTGCTTGGGCTCGCGGCGAAGCGGCCGCACGACCCGGCACGACGGCACGGGCGGCGGGCGCGCGCCGGCACGGTTCGGCCGGCACGATGGGCCGTCGCCGAGCCGGCCCGCCCGACGACGCCCACCACTACTTGCCTATGGTCCAAACTCCCAAGTCGTCTATGGATTACCTGAATTTGTTTTGGCTAAAAATGGAGAAATGGTGAGGGCATGGTTGTACCGTCGTATTTTTGGTTTGTTTGCAGCAAATTTAAATTTACAAGGACTCGTTTGCTAAGTTTCGGCCTATGGACTTGTTGTATTTTGAAGCTAAACTCTCATGCTCCCAACAGCCAACAGGTTGTATAGCCTTTTGGGCTTATATTAAATTTAAGCCGGCTTTGTACGTACTTAGAATTTTAAATAATCGGAAGTTAGTGGGAACTATTATGTGCATGCAGAAGACGGAAGTATAACTTTCCCTGAGAAGATGCAGCTTGTCTGGGTGATCTTAAACGTCTTATAACAGCTAGCTCTATTGTGATGCTGGGCCTGAGCTTTTGGAAGTGAGCTCAAGTCCTAAACGGCATGATGTATGTGTTAATGAACCTCGCTATCGAATAGTTCGGGGTTTTCGAACAGATCTAAATTGAAGAACAGAGAGAGAGAGACAGGTATATAGGGAGCGACGACAGAATTCTTTATTACTTTCTGATTTCTTGTACATAGGGGGACCCCCTCCTCCTTTTATAGTAGTCTTCTAGGGTTTCGGTTAAGGGGCCAATCATGGGCCTTCAATGGGCCATGAGGTTTCCCAACACTCCCCCTTGGGCCCTTTGCCGCGAAATGCATATGTCACATTAAAACTCCAGAAAAACTCAGTGGGAAAAATACTTGGAGAAAGAGTACATAACATACGCTTACTATGTTGCACGAATTGCCTCGTTAAAACCTTATGCAAGAAAACTTCATGAAAACTTGCTAAGGAAAAAGAGTACAATTCACCCACACTTCAACCGCTAATCTTCGAGATTCATGTTGGGTATTCAAAATTCATATTCGAGATTTATGTGGGAGTATGTGAAATATCTCCCCCTGAAATCTGCACTTCTCTAAGTCTTATCATCCCAAATCCTTTAACGCACCTTTCAAAGGTAAATGCTGGGAGTGATTTAGTGAACAAATCTGCAAGATTTTCACATGACTTAGTATGCAATATCTTGATTTCGTTCATCTTATGCAATTCGTGAGCATAGAAGAACTTGGGGTTGATATGCTTCGTGAGATTGCTCTTCACATAACCCATCTGTGCTTGGGCAACACAAGCTGCATTATCTTCATAGGTTATCGTGGGAGTTTGCTCAATGTTCAAACCACACGACTTCTGGATGTGGTGAACCATTCTTCGGAGCCATGCACATTCACGAGATGCTTCATACAAAGCAGTGATTTCCGAGTGGTTTGTCGACGTCGAGACAAGAGTCTGTTTAGACGACTTTCAAGAAATTGTTGTTCCTCCACATAGGAAAACATAGTCAGTTTGGGACTTACCAGTATGCAGGTCTGATAGGTACCCAGCATCGGCGTAGCCAACCAAATTCAATTCATTATTTCTTCTGAAAAACAAATCGAGGTCTTTGCTTCGTTGGAGGTAACGGAAGATGTCCTTGATCCCTTTCCAATGCCTTTTGGTGGGTTCTGCACTGTACCGAGCTAGCAAATTCACAGCGAACGCAATGTCTGGCCTAGTGCTATTCGCAAGGTACATGAGCGCTCCAACTGCACTCAGATATAGGAATTCTGCTCCCAGGACTTCCTCCCCCTCTTCTTTAGGTCTGTATGGGTCTAGGTCTACTTGGAGTGACCTTCCGACCATTGGAGCCTTCGCAGGATATGCCTTTTCAAAGCCAAACCTTTCCAACACTTTCTGCGTGTAGGTTGATTGATGTACCAAGATTCCTCCTTGGACATGCTCAAGCTGCAAGCCTAAACAAAACTTGGTTTTACCCAAATCCTTCATTTCAAACTCAGACTTCAAGTATGAGCATGCTTCTTCAATTTCTTCATCCGTCCCAATGATGTTCAAGTCATCTACATAGACGGAGATTATCTGAAATCCATTCGAGATCATTGTATAAATACGCATGGATAATCTTTGCTGTTTGTGTAGCCTTTCTTGCAGAGGAAGTCACTCAAGCGATTGTACCACATTCTTCCTGACTGCTTTAGCCCATACAGTGATTTCTCTAATTTCACACTGTACAGGTTTCTATTTGCTCCGTCTTGGTTCGGGATAGGAATTCCTTCCGGTACTTTCATGTATATCTCCGAATCCAAGTTTCCATATAAATATGGTGTGACAACATCCATTAGCTTCATTCTCAACTTCAAGTTGACTGTCATTGAGATCAAATATCTAAAGGCAATTCCTCCCATGACCGGAGAATAGGTTTCTTCATAATCAACTCCAGGACGTTGAGTGAGACCTTGAGCTACAAGCCTTGCCTTGTACCTTACAACTTCGTTGTTTTCATTCCTCTTCCGAACAAAGACCCATTTGTGACCTCACGGGGTTTATATGGGGAGGTGTGCGGCATCTGAGCCAAACACTTCTCTCTTGTTCAGAGAGACTAACTCTGCAGTGATTGCATTTTTCCATTCTTCCCAATCTAGCCTTTTCTTGCACTCTGCGAGAGATGCAGGCTCGGGATCATGATCAATGATCGAGGCAATCTTCTTTGCAAAGTATGCATCAACGTTGGCTGTTGCTCTATTCAGGATTCTCCGTTATTACAAAGTTTATGGCCATTTCTTCATGGGGTGCTTCATGCACTTCTACTTGCTCTTCGCTGCTATTCCCTATCGCAGGAGCAAGTTCCTTTGGCTTTTCATCGCCTATGTGTGCGTACACATTATTTCCAGCGGCTTCCTGCAGTGGAAGATTCAAGTCTGGAATTGCCTTTCTGTTGGCTTCTTTCCAGTACCAGGTCTCAACTGGCTCCCCTTTTTTCCTTGGGGTATTTTCGCGATTGGTTGTGGTAAGTCCTCTCGCCCAGTTTTCTCCATACGTCTCCGGGTACTTTGGGTTTGAGGAGCCAAATTTCCTGTTCTTTTTCTTTGAGGCCTCTGAATAGGATGAGGGATACCTTCTATTTTCTTTGGTATTTCCACCCTCTCTGGTGCATTCCTTGCGGGTACATGCGACTTAACCACGCCCTTTAGATCACAAAAATGATCAGGCAGTTCATTTGCTAAATTCTGTAAATCAATTATCTTCTGGACTTCTTGATTTGCTTCATTAGTGCGGGGGTCATGTGCGGGAATCCCAGTGAAATGCCATATGATTTCCCGACATTTTTCATCCAAAGGTTGATTTCCTCCCCCTAATGACGGGAAACGGTCCTCGTTAAAGATGTCAATCGAATCGGGTCAGATGCAAGTCTCCATCATGGGTTCCAGATACCTGATTATGGATGCACTCTCATAACCAACGTATATCCCAGATTTGCGGAGAGGGCCCATTGCAGTCCGCTGAGGGGGTGGTATAGGTACATATACCATACACCCAAATTTCTTGAGATTGGAGATCTTCGGGATGATCCTATGCACAAGCTGCATAGGGAATGGATGTTGTAGGCCGAAGGTCTGAAATTGATGAGAGCTGCTACGTGCAGGACTGCGTGTCCCCAACAAGTGTTGGGCAAGTTACAACTCTGCAAAAGCGGTCTAGCAATAAACTTAATTCTCTTTATTAGTGCTTCAGCTAGCCCATTCTGCGTATGGACGTGCGGTACGAAGTGCTCAACTGCTATCTCTGTTGCCGTGCAATAATCATCAAATGCCTTTGAAGTAAATTCTCCAGCATTGTCCATTCTGATGGACTTCACGCGATGATCAGGGAAAGCATTCTTAATTCTTATGATCTGCGAGATCAGCTTTGCAAAAGCATGGTTTCTTGTTGACAATAAGCATACATGCGATAATTTCGAGGAAGCATCGATGAGCACCATAAAGTATCGAAACGGCCCTGACAGGGGCTGAATCGGTCCGCAAATATCCCCTTGGATGTGTTCCAGGAATGCAAGGATTTCACTTTGCACTTTCATGACAGAGGGTCTAGTTATTAATTTCCCGGTGGCACGCAGGGCACACAAAATCTTCATGATTCGGGAAATTTTTAACATTAATGCCATGACCTTGTGAGTTGTTCACTATATTTCTCATCACTCTAAGACCAGGATGGCCTAATCTACCATGCCATAAAGAAAATAACTCAGAGCTTCTAAAAACAGTCTTCAAGGAAGTATACACTTCGGGTGCATGAATATTCGTGTAGTACAACCCAGATTCATATGAGGAACATTTTTCTAATACCATTTTCCCACATACCGCGTGCTTCACAATGCACAAGTATTCTTTGCCATTTTCTTCATTGGTTTCTACGTGAAAACCATTGGCGCGGATGTCTTTGAAGCTTAAGAGAATGCGCGTTGATTTAGGGTACAAAAGGGCTTCTTCAATTACCAAAGTTGTACCCATAGGTAATATAATAGTGGCTCTTCCTGAGCCGATTACATATGAGTCGCTTCCTGCGATCGTAGTAATCTTTCCAGCGTTCTTCGTGATCGACTGGAAGTATTTAGACTCTCTTAAGATGGTATTTGTTGTGCCACTATCAACAATGCATATCTCTTCCATTTGGGCGCTACACGATTTCTAGATAAAAGAAATATAATTCCAATCAAATAGAGGCAAAATAATTCAAATATTGCTTGCAAATTTGAAGAATACTGAAATAAAGAACAAATTGCATTTTTATTCATGGGAGAAGTATGCTCTTCTAGAGCTTACAATTCATTATTCAAAGAAAAATGCTAACAACCATAATCTAAAAAAATGCATTAAACAGAATCTGTAAAATATGCATTAATTTTTGCTTCTATGTCATCGACAGAAGTTTTCTCTTCATTTGCCATAATATTGGCTGCAGCTTCGATGTCCAGGCTATTCTGTGAGGATGAGACAAATGGGGTACCTTCATCCATGGCATCATCGTCACCGATATTGGCGAAGTGCGCCTCTGCTGGGGCGTTTTCTTTTGCCTTCCTCTTAGCCTGATATGCGTTGATCACTTCCTTGGATTCTCGACATATCTTCGACCAGTGTCCCCAAGTGCCACACCTGAAGCACGTTTGGTTCTGCTGTCCATACGGCTTGGCGTGCGCCTTTTCTTTGTCATTCTTTTTCATTGGGGCTTTGGACTTTTCCTTGGCCTGAGACTTCTCTTTTCCACCATGCTTGCCCTTCTTTCTATTAATGGGCTTTCTCACCTTATAGCTATTGGCATTGACTTCTGTGCCAGTGCCCCTTCCAGGTGGCTGCGAGATATAGTTCTTGCGTAGAACATCGTCTTGCGATTCCGCAACTTGCATTACATCAATCAGTTCGCTATACTCCTTGTATGCGTCCTGATGATAGCTGCGTGCACTCTGGATAGCATTTGGGTGGAAGGTGGAGAGAGTTTTCTCAATCTTCTCCTCATCAGTGATCTTCTTGCCACATAGGGAGAGATTGGTACAAATTACAAGCAAAGCGGTTGTACTCGACACTTGTTTTAAAGTCGCAAACCTCGTGTACCCAATCTTCTTTGTGCTTAGGGCAAGATGGTGTACTTAAGCTTTTCGAATCGCTCAAGTGCGGTCAAAGCTCAAGTGCATTCTCCTCGACCATGTATTCGTTCTTCAAAGTGGTGAGAGGTGGTGCCCGAGAAAGTGCGAGGCTTGATCGTTCGCTTTCATTTGTAGGTTTCGCGTCTGCGAGGACCCTAGACCAATCGCGGCGCGGAGCTTCTTGCCCCTAAGAACGATCTTCACGTCCGATGCCCAAGTGAGGTAGTTCTGACCGTGCGGGGCCAGTTCTTTAAACTCACGATTCACGGTGCCGGACATCTGCATGATTTCAAAAATTCCGATATTAGATTACTGCGTGTAATCTAATAGAAAATGGTTGCAAAAAGCATAAAGTGCACAAAATAAATTGCTATGCATTGCAGTACTCAAATAAAGCAATGGATTCAAAATTCATAAAGAATATTCATAAAACAGAGGAATAAAGCTAGAAAATTAAAAACAGAGCCAGATTCTTTTTCCTGGATTTCTGGCAATTTTTTTTTTCAATTTTTTTTTCTGCTATATTTTTTTTTCCTTTTTCTCTTCTTTTTTTCTTTTCCTTTTTTTCCTCTTTCTTTCCGGCCGAACCGGCCGGTTGGGCCTCTCCTTTCCGGCCCAAGACCACACGCGGCTAGGGTTTCCCCTAGCTGCCGCCGCCACTTCCTTTTTTTTCTTTGTTTCTTCTTCCCCCGTGCGAACTGCCTTGCCTTTTTTCTTCCCCCGTGCGCTGCCTTGCCACTTTCCTCATTCTTTGCGCCTGCCAAGACGAAGGCCACCGACGCGAGTTCTTCCACGCCGGCGTGGCGAGGCCGTGACGGCAGGCGAGGTCAGCTGACGCGGCAAGCACGGCCGAGGTCGCAGGCGGGCGTCTTTGTGCGGGCGTGGCGCAATATTTCGTCGCAACACCGGCAGCGGGGGAAACTGAGGCGCGGCGCTCGGGCTCGGCCACGACGGATCGCGGGCTATGGTCATCTTGGCGGCGCCGCAGGCCGGAGACCGACGACGGCGCGACGGCCGCGAAGCCGGAGCCCGGCCGGAAGGCCGATGTCTGCGCGGCCGAAAACCGAGGCGCGCGCGCCGAGCGCGAGGTGGCTAAGCGCGGCGAGCCTAGGCGGCGTCGCTGCGCAGTGCGGATGCCAAGGCGACGGCGCAGTCGGCGCCGCCAGGCTTTCTGGCGCGCGCTACGGAAAACCGAGGTGGCGGCGTTGCGGCGCGCGCGAGGTGGCCAAGGCGGTGAGCACAGGCGATGTCGCGCTGCGGTGCGGATGCCAAGGCGACGGCGCGCGGCGGCTAGCCGGGTTTCAAGCCGGCGGCGCGGAACCGAGGTGGCTTCCGTCGGCGGCGGAGTCGGCGGTGCTTTGAGCAGCCGGGGCCCGGCGGCGGTGGCGGCGGCGCCGGCGTCGCGAGCCAAGCCGAGGCAGCGATGGCGGCACGCTGCGAGCACGAAAACCGAAGCGCATGTTTTTTTTGTGAATGATGAACAGTAGCTTCGTGTACTGTAGCTTCTTGTTGCTTAGCTTCTTGCCATGCAACGAACACGAAGAACCAGATACGTAGGGTAGATGCATGCATAGGATCAACAACGATTAGATTCAATCGTCGATTCTCACCTTTTCTCACCTTTCAATTCTGAACTCCGGTAGAGCTTCGTGCTGATAACGTGTTAAGGAACCTCGCTATCGAATAGTCCGGGGTTCCCGAACAGACCTAAATTGGAGAACAGAGAGAGAGAGACAGGTATATGGGGAGCGACGACATAATTCTTTATTGCTTTCTGATTTCTTGTACATAGGGGGACCCCCTCCTCCTTTTATAGTAGTCGTCTAGGATTTCGGCTAAGGGATCAATCATGGGTCTTCAATGAATTATGAGGTTTCCAACGGTATGCAGTAACGAGAGGGTCTAGCTTCATTATAGGCTTATCTCCACCATATGCATCTGCTGATTGATTGCCATATGGAAGCCATTTGTGCACGGCTGCCTGCTGTCAGTTCTCACAATCTCACGGGTGTCCGCTGCACAGGAGCTTGTAGTTCGTGCCGTTAAGGTTTTAAATTTCGGTTTCGGAATGAATTTCGTCTCAGGTCGGATAACGAAATTTCGGCGAAATTTTGAAATTTCAGAATTATTTCGGATGAAATTTGAATTTGAAAATTCAAATCCGGTCCAATCCGAAAATAAAACCGAAATTAGTGAAAAACCCGAAATTTGGTAAATTTCGAATTTTCGGTGAAATTTCGAAATTTCGGGTATTTTGCACTGGCTGAAAAGTGGTTTAAACTTTATCGAAAAATTTTGAAATTTGTTTTGGAGGTTCCTGACACAATGATTATGTTCTCAAAAAATTTGAGCTGATTATCACATCTTAGGAATTTTTAAAAATTCGGAGAGTGGTACTGTCCTGATAAAACACTGACCGACAAGTTTGATCGGAATGGAAAATGGTACAAATCAAGTTATAAACTGTTGAAATTTTTTGTACATGTTTATGATCCATAAATAACATTATGATAAAAATTTCAGCTGATTATCACATGTGAGGAAGTTTTAAAAATTCGGAGAGTGGCGCTGTCCAGACAGAACACTGATCGACAAGTTTGATCCGAATGGAAAATGGTAAAAATGAAGTTAGAAACTGTTGAATTTTTTTGTGCATGGTTATGATGTATCTATAATGCTCTCATAAAATTTTTAGATGATGATCAAACTGTATAAAGTTTTAAAAATTCGAACAGTCCTACTGCCCTGTTAAAAGGCTTACCGGCAAACTTGAACAAAATTAAAAATTATGTAAACCATAATTTTTTTTGAAAATTTTACAGAACGGTGATAAAGAAGTTCTTAATACCCCATAAAAATTTTGATTCATGATCACACTCCAGTGAATTTATAAAATTCTTAAAAGGCACAATACCATTTATGTTCTTTTCTTTTTGATTTTTGAAATATAATATAACAAACGAAGTTCAATGCTTGCATAGATTTGATTGACCAAACAAACAAAGTTTAAATTTTTTGAAAAATTTATATAATGGTAATGAGTCAATTATTAATCTCTCAAAAAAAATAGATCATAATCACACTCAAGAAAATTTATAAAATTCTGACAATATAACTGTCCCAATTATGTTCATTCTGTTTTTGATTTTTTAAAGATAACAAATGAAGTTAAATTATTTTTAAAGTTTTTATGTATGATCATAAACTACTAAGGATAGTACCATAAAATTTTCAGATTTTTATCAAGCTTGTACAAGTTTATAAAAATCGGACAGTGTTTCTGCCAAAATTTTAAAATATTTAAAAAATTAGGTTTTTCAACAAATTTTCATAGGAGATGACTTTCCTAAGGGTTATTGGACCAAATCCGGCCCTAAAACTTTCAAAACCGGCCAAAAAAAACATGAAATTTCGGCTAAATTTGGCGAAATTTCGCCGAAAAACCGAAATTTCGGATTTTACTGTAGCAATTTCAAATTTTTTATTTTTTTTCCCGGACGGTACTTGAGATTTCGGGGTGATCCGAAATCTCGGCGAAATTTCACCGGATTTCACCGAAAATTGGAACCTTGCATGCCGTCAGTTGCACACTTACATAGGAGTGGGTCGCACTCTCTTGCCAAGCGGACAAACCCATGGAAAAAACTCAACCGGTCGATGCCATTGTCTGCCCATTTTCTATTGCAATTAGTGCTAATCAGATACCTGTGTTAAAAAAGATTATCGAATCTGAATCGGATTCCGATTTTGAGTAATATTTTTTATGTATAATTTTTTTTACTGTATCAGAGACTTAAATTATAGTCGACCACTGACTTCAGTGTCGAGTAACACGATTGCAATCACCTACGACTACGAGCCCACGCCAGCACGGATCCTATCATGCCATTTTGAGAGCTATGTCCCCAATTGAATAATGCAGCAACGTGGCAAACGACCGGGTGCCTCCACGTAGTGCGTTCTAGCGATGTGCCAAATATTATTCTGGGAGAGCCCTGATCACTGCACATTATTGTCACGGTCTCCAAAAGGAACCAGGGGCAGGGGCCGTACACATGCAAATTCCGATCCGGCTGCAGAGTGGCGTTATGGCTTGGGTTTGATGATTTGTTTTGTCCCTGTCGCTGCCTCACGTAGATGGAAGGCTACTTTCTTCATTTAAACACATTTTTACATGTAACTCTTAAATAATTACAAAATTCCACGCCTAAACTCCTTCAATCAACTTTGCATTTTGTCGAATTTTGTAATTTTTATAAAGGGTTATATACAAAAACATGTTTAGCAGAGATGGTGAGATTTCACTTAGATCTAGACTATTTAAGATCAATTCAACATCCTTATTTATACTTTAATTTTTTCACCGTCCTAGTTTTCACTCTACATCGCTGAGAAAAAATAGTGCTACTTAAGTTTCTGTTCGCCTTTATTCTGTTTTGGGGAGTTTTCTGTAGGGAAAGGAGAGAGATGGGAATACTACTAGTATTGTTTTGCTGCAGGTAGGTAAAAAAGTACGCGAAATTTCTAGACGACGGAGAGTAACATAATGGCCGGGGCCCGGGGCACATGCAAGCTTTCACAGACAACAGCTGGGATGTGGGATGTGTGTTCCTGTCCTGAGCCTTTGTGGATTGATCACTAGTTTTGTGTTTCCTGTTTGCCTCCTTCTCTCTCTTCCTTTTGGATGTGCTTGCGGCTTGCCTTGTGTTTTTGGATTCGGATGGCTATTTTTTTTCGAATGCTTCTAACATTTTTTTCACGTGTGAAATATTTTTTTCTTATGCGTGTAATATTTTTCTTTGATAGTAGTAAAAATATTGGCGCGAAACAAAATATTGCAGACGTTGAAAAAAATATTGCAGGTGTGGGAAAAAAATGTTGCACGGCGCGTTCGAGGAAATAAACAGTAATCGGACGTCCGATTCCTAGTATCACCCGAATTTGTGGGCTGCTTGCTGGCCGCATGCATGTCAGGCTATCTGGGCCTTGCGTCTAGCGGGTCAGCCTATGTTCCCACCCGGTAGGCCATCAAATGAAAAGAAGCAAAACACACAAAAATAGAGAATTGCGTGTACCTGTAGCCAATTCAGTGGGGGCAAGGAGAAGCCCTAGGTATCCCAAGGTAGCATCGGCTAGCCGCGTAGCGGCATGCGGCGAGAAGGTGATGAGCGTGGGCGCGTGGCGTGACGGCCGAGTGGAGAAGCCAGGCGTCAGCGTGTCGGCACGTTAGGGCGGGCGGTGGCGACAAGGAGGAAAGGAGGCGAACGAGGAGGTAGGAGCCTAGGCTATTGTGGCGTCGGTGCATCGGGGCTTCGGGCCGGATTGCAGTGACGAGGAGGAGGGAGGAGGCGGACGGGCTGGCAAGGCGTTGATCGGCAGAGTGGGACGGCTGGGCGTCGGGCTGGTCGTGGGGTCGGGCGGGGCGCTGCCGCCTAGATCTAGAATTTGTGGAAGAGAAAGACCGGAGGAGGAACAAAGGAACTAACCGAACTAAGTGCTGACTTGCTAAGGACCGAGGAGAGCACTCTACCGCCGATCGAATCACTAAGGGTGTGTTTGGTTGAGTGAACGAGGAACCTGTACGGGATGGTTCAGGATAGATTTTGATACATACGTTTGGTTGAGCGTATGGAACCATCTCGTACGGGACAGAGTGGTACAGATTCTAGGAATATTCTTCAAATATGTTGTACCATCCCGTACCTCCAAATTGGTTGAATCATCCTGTACTATCATGTCCACTAGTGATAAAGTTTACCATACTAACCTCATCCATACAACCAAACATCATCTCGTACCATCCTGTACCATTCCATCCAAGCAACCAAACAAACTCATGTATTATTCCATTCAGACAACCAAACACCCTCCATGTACCATCTCATCTAGGATAATCTCATTTATCATGTACGATCCCATCCCATTCAACCTCGTTTACCCAACCAAATGCACCCTAAGAGCAGCTAATGAGGATGAGTGGATACTGTGGATGACGGGATGAGTAGTACTGTTATTACTTATTTTTTATTGTTTGCTATTAAATTTTATTACTCTTTAATATATAATAGATAATTATATATTGTTTAGCTATTAACATAGTTCTATACTTTATACTTGTATTTGTACGTAGATTTGCAATAATGGAGAAACGAACTTTATATAATTATTTCATAAGCAATTCAAGTAGTACTCCTCCAACCGATCAGAGTACAACTCAACCGAAGAAGCTTTGACTAGAATTTAATCCAAGTGAAATTATTACCGATCTGGGGCATCGAATACCAAAAAAATTAGAGATAAAGTGAGGAGGGCATATTTGTTGAATGGTCCAACTCAACTAATTGGACATATCTTTTCAAAGACATTGGATGGAAAAAAATCCGGAAATACTTTCAAGAACAATGGTTTAATAAGTTTGATTGGTTGGAATATAGGTGGAAATAGATACCGCAATTTGTTTCTATATTTTCATTTTAAGAAATTATCACAACCCAACACATTTGGAAATGATGTATTTACAAAACTTGGATTCTCTCGTTGGAAGATAGCTTTAGATGCATTCAGTAAACATGTTGGTGGTCCAAATAATTTTCATGATGTTGCAAGGAGTGAGTGTGAAGACTTCAAAAATTAACGATCGAGTGTGTCTAGTAAAATGATTATTTACACTAAGGAGGCAGAAATTGTATACAAAATTCATTTGACTGTATCTTTAGATTGTGCAAGATATCTCATAGCATAAGGTTAAGCTTTTTGTGGACACGATGAATCATCTACTTCCATTAATAAGTGCAATTTTAAAGAGTTATTGGATTAGTACAAAGATAAGAAGGAGCAAGTGAAGAGGCATTTGATACATCTTTAGGGCAATGCTGTTATGATTTCTCTATATATTCAAATGGAGCTTTCGAAATGTTATGCACAAGAGGTCACGGAAGTGATTAAGGGTGAGATTAGAGATAGAAATTTCACGGTGCTTATTGATGAGTCTCGAGATGTATCAACAAAGGAGCAAATGGCAGTTATTGTGCGGTTAGTTACACATCTTTTTTTTAAGTCATACCATTATGTAATGTGGTGTTTTTCTAACTTTGCAAATTTTGTGACATGCATATTTATCAACAATCAAGGGAAGGTCTTGGGATGGTTTCTTGCTATTAAGCATATCACAAATTGTATATCTACGGCATTGAAGAAAGCTTTGTTTAGTGTGCTTAATCTACATGGTTTACCAATTTCTAGGCTTTGATGGAGCTTCTAATATGAAAGGTGAATTTAATGACTTGCAAAAACTTATTTGAGATGATAATCCATCGGCTTTCTTGTCCATTGTTTCACCCACCAGTTACAGTTAGTGGTTGTCACTATCGCAAGTTGTAATAGAGCTATTATGGATTTCTTCAACTATGTTCCCCTAATAGTGACTGCCGTGAATGCCTTTTGCAAAAGAAAAGAAGTTTTGATTGAAAAGCGTCATGATGTCTTGTTGGAGAAGTTGAAGAATGGTTTGATTTCAGCTGGGATAGGATTACATCAAGAAACTAGTCTAGTTAGACCTGGAGATACTCGATGGAGCTCACACCTCAAAACCTTGATTTGTATATACCAAATGTGGGAGGCAGTGGTGGATGTGCTAGAGCTTATAAGTGAAGATGCTTGTCAAAACTCAAGTCATGGTGGAGCAGCAGGTTTGTTAAAAATATGGAATGCTTTGAATTTGTATTCATCATGTATTTTTCAATTACATTGTTGAGCATTACAAATGAGTTATCACTTGCTTTGTAAAGAAAACATCCAAACATCGTTGAAGTTATGTGATTGATACAAGATGTGAAAGAACGAATGCACGATATAAGGGACAATGGGTGGGAGCCATTGTTCAAACAATTCGAAAGCTTTTGTGAGGCATATGAGATTGTTGTGTCAAATATGGATGATACTATTGGAGTTATTGGTAAATCTATGTATCGAAAGCATACAATGACTCAACATCATTATTACAAACTTGACATTTTCAATGCTGCTCTTGATACAACTATGAATGAGATGAATCGTTACTTGAATGAAGTTTCGTCGAAGTTATTGATATGCATGTTTTGTCTTGCTTCAAGTGACTCCTGTAAGTTTGATATTGATAAATTTGTTCGGCTTGCTGAGATTTATGCTGATGATTTCACTATAGCTGAGCGGTTCTTGTTAAGACTTCAGCTTCAAACCTTCATTCTCAATATAAGGAGAAGTCAGGAATTTCATGGATGTTGTGATATTTCAAAACTTTCTTAAATGATGGTTGAAACAAAAAAAGGTAGAACTTTCCCATTGGTATATCGCCTCACTGAGTTGACATTGATCCTTTCGGTGGCAACGGTATCTGTTGAGAGAATATTTGTTGCAACGAATATTATCAAAACAGATTTGCACAATAAGGTAGTGGATGACTGGATCAATGACTTAATGGTATGCTACACCGAGCGAGAGATATTTACAAGCATTGATAATGCTAGAATAATAAACGCCTCTAAGGCATGAAAATCCGTAGAATTAATTTGCCTCGCGATTCAAGGTTGCGTCTTAGTGGTATGTTGATTTTATTTTGATTGTTCATAATCATTTACAGTTTACTATTATATCACTAATTTTGTGAATTTGATATACAGATCGCTTTGGATGCATATTAAAATGTTTTTGGATGCCTTTCTATTGGAGTCTTGTGAGCTACCTTCCTTCATTGTATTTTTTTATTTTTTTTGTTATGTTTCTCATTTATTCATATATTAATTTCAATCGCACAATACTAAATTTAGTATGTTTGTCTCAATTTAGCTTAGTACTTTGAGCCCGTCCTCTACTTTGATCTTAGCTTCACCACTACAAGGGATTGTTGCTCTTTTACAACCTCTAGAACTTTTTAGGGCCTTTGGATCCTTACACTATACAAGAATCTAGTGCTAAAGAATAACATAGACTCTAAATCTCTCATGTACCTTTTGCTTTGGATGAGTTACCTTGTGACTTTTTAGTTGCTAGGGTTCTCCATGACCACCTTCTAGGTTTATATAGCTTCTCTAGTTCTCCTCCAAAGTAAATAGGAATCCTACTCCTTTTAGAACTAGGAATCAAATTCATCATATTAGGATTTATCTAGCACACCTTTTCAAATCCTAAAAGGTAAGATATGAGTCACCATATTTAATGTTAATTCTATTTGCTATTTATGACATACATATGTGATGATTAATTTGACAACAAAATTATATATGTGATGATTAATGTGACAACAATATTTATGATGGAATAATTTATTTGTGGAAGAACAAGGTACTGGGTTTGTTGTTTATTTGTATGGGAGATGCAGCGCAGGCAACAGGAGGTGCATCGCAGGCATACGAGATGTACGCACACTGCAGGTTGAGGAGAATCGTAGGTGGCGTGTAGCCCGAAAGCAACACGCGAGGTCGTAGGTGCAGACGCAGCACACGAGGGACACAGCTGCAGTGAGACAGGACGCATAGAGATCTACACCAATGGACGATGGAGTGTAGCGTCCAACGGGTCTTGCGAGTGAGCGAGCCACGCGAGAACGACAAGTGGGTCATGCGCGTGCATGTGTGAGTTTTGGTGTGTGCATGTATTAGACCATGTATAGTTGAACCACGTGTGTATGCATGTGATTAGGGATAGGAAATCAGGGTTAAGCAGGTATAAAAGGTCCCGTGCGATAGGAAATCAGTAGTGCATGTGGGGATTCGATGAGGTTTTGAGGCGGTGGCAGACTGGCAGCAAAAGACTTCCGCGAAGAAAGAAAACAGAAAGGCGGCTGCGGCGCGAAGGAAAACAGAAGGGACGCTCCCTATGCAGCAACGCGATCTGTCCAAGTAAAGGAAAAAAGGTAGCGTGTGTGAATGCCGCATAGGTGTGGGCGTAGTGCCGTATCGACCGATATATTATGGGTCCGTCGGGTCGTATGTCCAAATCATGCAGTGTTATCACAGTTCAGTTGGCCCACCGTGCTTTGCTGTGCCAGTACGGCTCGTCTTTGGCGAGTCTAAACACGGTCCATTTGAGATTTGTGCTTGCTCAGACTTGATCCATTTGCACTATTGTGACGATAGGAAAGGAGCTAGAGACGCATGGAGCAAGGCACTGGATACAAATATTGAGGGAAAAAGAACTAAATTTTATTCATTCTTGGACAGATACAAAGTTACTGTCTCGTTAAAAACCTTACACCCAGTGTGGAGTACCCCAGTGTGGAGCGGCTCGATGCGCGCGATCGGTTTTAGTGAGCATGTACTCTCCAGTCTCAATTCCTCATCTTTTAGCATCTCTGTTGTCTCCCCTTTCTCTGCATGTGAGGACCGCAAAAGATGTCAACTGTAGACGAGCCACAACATGACTCAATGTCACGGCAAAGCGCCTTACCACGTGCCGTGCATGCTTCTGGCACATCGAGCCTATTTTATGCCATGCCGGCCCAAATACAGTCCATGCAAGCATGTCGTGCCGTACCATCCATCGTGCTCAATCGTAAGGCCTGTCACAGCCTTTTCATTCATGCCGTGCCGATCAGGTCCGTGCGCATACATATTGTGCTGTGTTTCAACCGTGCCATGCTGTCATGCCACAGACCGACCAAAAAAACCTGGCCTAATGCCCTAGTCTAGTGCTGTAGCAAGAGAAAAAGGAAGACGTGCATAGCAGAGGCTAAGGGGGGTGCTGTTCCAGTCGGCTGTGCGCAAAGAGAAAAAGATAGAGAATAGAGAAAGCAACAGGAGAGAGAAGAAAGAGAAAGAAGAGAGAAAAAAGAGAGAAGGTAAATTGAGGAAAGTTTTGAGGGATATTTTTAGGGTTGTGGTTTCATGTAAAGGGATTCTTGTGCGTATTCTTTGGTGATAATCAGTAAGTATGGATTCTAATCTACTAATTTTTATTGAGTAGATATCAGAAAACTACAAGTTTTTTTTACAAACTATCAAAAAAATACAGGTTTTAGCTACTTTTTCACAAAACTACAGATTTTAGGATAATTTGTGTCATAAAACTACAAGTTTTAGAATTTACCATTCCTTATAATAGGTCTGACATTGTCGACCCACATGGCAGCCTCACGAGCTCTCATTTCCTGTTTAACTCACATGTGAGGTTACCATGTGGGCCCACACCATCAAACCAGTTACAAGAAACAGTCAATTCTAAAACGTATAGTTTTGTGATACAAGTTCTCCTAAAATCTGTAGTTTTGTGAAATAAAAGCTAAAATATATAGTTTTCTAATAGTTTATACAAGAAATCTGTAGTTTCGTGAAATTTACTCATTTTTATTTGCGCACAATTGCTTTCTAGTTTGCATGTTTAATCTAGTTTTCATTCATGGTCTTAGTGTAACGGCCTGAAAAATGTAAAAAGAAATAAAATATAAAATACAAATTGGAATTATGTTTTTATTCTGAATATCCATATTTTCTATTTTTTTTGGATTTTGGCCTTTAAGAATATCTTTTATACTGTTAAAACTTTGATTTGCAAGCTTTAAAATTCAAAATCAAGTAAGAACAAAATCCAAAGAAAATTTATTTAAATTCAAAGGCAATTCCAAAACACCTCCAAAAAGTCTCAGAGAAATGTGAAAGCATTTAATGCAGGAACATAGATGATCATGCTCTAAAATTTCAGTGGTATCATATACAACATTAAAAAGATCTTACAGATTTTTTTTAAAATATTTAATTTTATCTTGTACTTCTGGAAAATAAAAAATAGTTGCAATTTAAAAATAACAATAACACTGTTAGAATTTTATAAAAGTGTACAAGTTTAATCATCATATGTAAATTTTATAGTGTCACCTGTAAATCCCAAGGTTCACACAGTAAAATTTTCAAATGAATTGAACCTAATTTGTTATCTTAGAAAAATAAAAAATAGAAAACACATAATTGACATAGTGACCTTGTCAAAATTTTATAAAATTGTACAAATCTGATTATTGTCTGAAATGTTTTTGAGAGGATAAGTATTTCCTTGGGATCATACGCAAAATGGTTAAAAAAAATTCTAAATCACTTTTTATAGCTCAAACATCTCGAAAAGTCTCAATCTGTTATGAGGTGAGCCTCAGATTTTTCCCTTTTGATCTCACTGATGTGTGGGCCCCTTACCTGTTTGGCCCTGCCTGCCAGTGCCTCTTTGGCCCTGTCTCACTACCTTTAGACCCGGCACCTTGCATCTTCTTCCCCATCCAGCACTGATCTCTCTTCCCTATGTCTCTCTCAGTCAAACTGAGAATTCGAGTGAAGTCGTGCTGCTATGACCAAGCAAGCCGTCGTATAAGACAGCCATCTCCCAAACCCTGCCACAACAGAGCCCCTCCATGCCCTGCACTGGCAATGATCCCGGAATTTCTGTGCCGCTGCACACGGCTCCACTCGCCTCTGGCCTTCCTCGGTCACACCCTGTGCCCACCGCCTTCCTCGCCTGTATAAGCGATTGAGAGCCCGCAAAGGTCTCAGCACCCACCTCTATCCCTTCCGGCTTTGGCCAAAGCTTTAGCTCTGCCCATTTCCGCCATTACCAGTAAATTGAACTTGGGGTCAGAAAGCAATTCCGATGTTATGGTGAGTAATAATCCAATTCATCACATGTGAACCATCTTAGTGGGATCCTAAAGCTCTTTCTGGTATTGTTCACAGCTCTGGAGACCTAAGGAATCGTCGCTTTGCCCTTCTTCCTCTCGGCCGAAAACAGGTGCCACCACTTCTCGGAGCTCCTCTCTCACGGTAAACTACCAAAATGGAACCCCTGGAACCCCACGATGCTTTCCCCCATGGATGTCGAGCTTAAGCCGCCATCTCCTAGCCTCTCGACTGTTGCCATCGTCGTACGCCACCCCTCTTCGCCACGAGCCCTCCTTCGGCCATCTCCGAACCTAGCTGAGCCCTTCCCTGGACCCCTCTCGGTCCCTTGGTACTCGCCGAGCCCATGCTAGTCGGTCCCGTCCATATCTCGCCGCCGGCAGCGTATCCCCGAGCTCCTCTGCTCTGGCTCACTAACAGGTGGGCCAAACATGTCAGCCCCTACAGAAAAAATCAAAAGAAGCTGGGAAAATCCGAAAATAGTAAAACATGTCTTTGCTTTATAAGAAGCGTATTTCCTATTTTAAGTGATTTTCAAAAACCTAAAGCATATATACATTTATAACTTTCGTATTTCAACTCTAAGTTGAGTCAAATACATTTATAAATTCATATAAAATCCTGAGATTTTAGACTATACAAAAATATTTCTTTTTTGATATCTGTTCAAAATTTTTGAATTTAAAATTTGAATGAACCTAGAATTGTCACTATTTATAATTATTAAACTCTAACTCCTAAAATTGTGAAATAAATTTATAAAAATTTGTGAGACCATAAGCAGTCCAACTCTACAAAAATATTTAGATTTGGACATAATTTGAATTTAATTTGTAAATAGGTTTCTTTCCAATACATTCAAAATTCAAATAGCTATATGTACTGCAAATAAATTCCAAATTTAATGAAACCAAATTCTTAGCCCTGTTAAAACCATAATATCCCTGTTTATGCAAAAATATTTAATTTTTGACCTTTGTTCAATATTTGATTCAAAATTTGTATGTAACTTAGAATATGCTCTATTAAGAATTTTTACAAATTATCTTCAAATTTTATGAAACAAATTTCTAAAAACTCTAGAGACCATAAGAACTCCATTTTTTCAAAACTATTTGAAATTGAGCTTAGTTTGAAATAAAATTCAAATAGGGTTAGAATTCTATATATGCATTGTTCAAGTTGGAATAACTTGTACAAACAAATTCAAAAATTGGTGAAACCAGTTCCTAAAACTTCCTAAAACCATGAGCCTCTATCTCTGTAAAAATAAGTGAAATCAAATATAGTTTGCACCTGTTGCTTGATTAGAAAATTTCTCGCACTAAAATGTAAATACAAATAAACCTTAACCTATATTAATAAAACTTAAAATATTCATAAGATATAAAAACACACTTAAAATTTTAGAAACCAGAACTTAAATATTTTTATCACAAGAACTTTCTAATTTAACTCATATTTGAATTTGATGTTATTTGTTTCATTTGCTTCTTATTACTACTTTACGTTAATCACGCGTAGATACCGACGTTTCTGAACCCGCTATTGTCGAAGTCGACCCCGTTCCAGATTTCACTGAGCAAGGCAAGCACACCCTTTGACCATGTTGATCCCAGTATTTCAATTAAGTTATGTTGTTTGTATCAAATACATTATGCATGCGTGTATTTTCAATAAATTTACTATATTGAGGTACTAGTAGATACAACCTTCATTTTGTGAAACTTCCTTAATAAATATTAACATGATATCCTTGATAATCTTAAGTTTGGTTTAGACATATAATAATGTTAAATTGGGTATACTCGATTATATATACACTTGCTTGGTCATGCTTTAGTAATAGGAAATGAAATGACCGGTCATGTTGCTCTTTATGAATTAAAAATATTGGACATGATTAAAGGTTGTTGATATTTTGATAAAAATGTAAATAAAACTATGATTTGACGCGGGTGAGTATTGACAATAGCCGATTATGCATGTGACTTGCACGTAGTGTAGGAGAGTGTTCTCGCCTGAGTCGGTTAAGAACCGAACTATTGTGTTGTTATCAGGCTAATAAATCAGTGCAATCACAAGTGCTAGTATGGGATGGCCTTAACCTATTAAGTTACTTAGATATAACTTTGCATATTGGAAGGCTAGAGCAGTACGTCTTTCTGGGATGGATTGCTCATAGGGTTGTCTAAACAGAGGTGTGGGTGAAACACATACCAATACAACGGTGTACGCTTTACTATGGGGAGAAGTGAGACAATGGGGTGTATAACCATTAGTCTTACAGTTATTGTACAAATATCTTCTACCACTATAGCAAGGGTTTGTCATCACCAGGCTGGTGCAAAATTAGGCTTAGGTAATATAACAGTTATGTTATGATTGCTCTACTGCACACCAAAGAAAGTGTGTTAATAGCTTGGCAAAAGAGTTGATCATGTCTTGTGGGTAAAGATGTATACCTTTGCAAAGTATAAATTTCTTCGAAAAGCCGCACCCGCAGTCGTGGGCTACTTGGTAAAGTCATCACATAGTTAGAATCTCAAGTTTTCATAAAAATGATCAAATTGAGAATATTTGTTGAAAAGCTTTTATTTCAGATTTTATGCCAGGGATTGCCAAAGGAATGATCCAATACTCACAATCATAGAGGACCGTGAGTTGTGATATGTTATGCTACTCTTATTTATTTACATATCTGTCAAACTTGCTCTTACAAATTACGTTTACAAATTAATACTTAATATTTATGTTCAGTTTCGCTTTATGAAAATAACCTTAGTAGCCATTCTGTTGACATAGCCTGCATTTATTATATATTTGCGATACACTACAAGTCTTGCTGAGTACATAAGTACTCAACCTTGCTTAATTTTTTAATTCAGTGAATGAAGAAAGCGAATTCCCAACCGACGCATATTTTGACGTAGGATACGGGGAATACAATAACGAGTTTTTTAGGATTCTTTGGAGCATGTGAATAGGGTTTGCAAATGTGTTTTGAAAATTGACTTGATCATGTGTTGATCATCACATAGGTCAAAGAATCAATCTTTGAAAGTTTGAAGAAAAGTTTTGTTAATAACTTGGTTTTCTCCCTGTTGTCCGACACTACCCGGGCTTAAGGGCGGCATTACCAGAGGTGCGGTAGTACCGGCCCCAAGCCACCGGTAGTTATTTTCCAGAGAGACTGTTCTAGAGGTTGTGCTGAGGCTGGTAGTACCGCCCGTGGGGTCGATAGTACCGGGTTTGCTGTGCAACGGCTAGTTTTCTAGCCGTTGGACTGGAGGCTAGCACTACTGGGCCCTAGAGGGCGGTAGTACTGGGTTTTCTGTGCAACGGCTAGTATTTAGTTGTGCAACGTCTAGTATTTAGTATCGGGTTTCCTGTGTAACGACTGGTATTTAGTTGTTGTAGGCCTTGTTGAGCATTTGGGTGGCATTGTGCATGTGTTGTACTCCCACATTTGGTTCTTGAGCTAAGAGTGAGCTCTAATTGCATGTGTTGCAATTAGGGGAGAATTGAGAGTCTCTTGTGCATATGTTGCACTTGAGAGGAGCCTTGTGCATGTGATGCACTCGGTGATCACCATTGTACATGTGTTGTACTTGGTGGAGCTCAAGTTAGAGGGCTTGACTTGTTACTCTTGGTGTTTGCTGACACCTAAACGGTGTGTGGAGGCGTCGTGTGTAGTGATCTTCTCAAGTAGATTGTGAGAAGTCCCGGCAAAGTTGTGAAGGTCGGAGCTCACCTACCCAGAGGGGAAAACAGCTACCACTGGTGGAATCGAGGCGGGTGCTCAATTCGTGGAGCCGGTCCAAAGTGGTTTGGGCTTGTCTCAATGTGGATTAGGGGAGACTGGCAAGTCTCCGAACACCACGGTAAAATATTGGTGTGTCTCTTGTGATTTGCATTCTATTCTTTATTTATACTCAAGAAATTTATATTCATAGAATTGATGGTTTGATTGCTTGTATTTAGGATTGCAAATTATTGTTAGGGACGTAATAATTAGTGCACTTAGTGAGCCTAGTTGACTTAGACTTTAATTATCAAAACCTTAGTTTATCTCTTCCGTATCTATTATCATTTAGGTTTTGACATATGGGTCTTAGGCGAGATTTTAATTAATCATAAAATAAATTTTTATAGCTGCCTATTCACCCCCCTCTAGTCGGCATCCTCGATCTTACACTTTTGGTGCTTCTTGGAGAGCCATCCTTGCCGGCCTCGTAAGAGACTGTGAGGTAGTGTTTTCGATGATGTCATTTGGATTTTTCAATTTTGTGTTAGTCATGCCCCAAAAGGAGACTAGCATATGAGTGTGACGAAGGCCTGCTGGTCGAGGCTAGGCAGGAATGGCTCAAGGGAAGATGTTACATTAGCGCCGAGGATTCTATTTAGGGCTTGTTTGGGGAGCCGTAGCTTTTCTGAAAATGCTGATTTTTGGTTTTCTGGGCTGAAAAGCGGTCATAGCTTTTTATAAAAGACCGTTTGACAAATAGCTAATTTTCCTCAACAATAATGAAAGGACCCGCCCATTTACATACTGTGCAAATGAAGAATTAAGGTAAAATGATCCGAATTTCAAGATTTGGAGATCGTAGTTATTCAAAATTAAACATCATCAAATAAATCAAAATGAACATACATACATACATTGAATCTTTACACGTTCATAAATCAATCTAGTAATCAAAGAATTAAAATTTTAATAATAATAAACAAATGGGAAGTCACAAATAAAATAAACCAATCTCTTTTCTTGATCAAAAGCATAAATCACATGAGGTGGAATTACAAATACTAATTACAACAAAAAGGAGATACAAAGACTATTATAAAAGGCCTACAATATAATCTTCTGAAGATCATCGGCTCCAATCCCCTGAAAATTCTTAGTCATCCATATTTATAGTTGAAAGAACGGATGAAAACGGAACGGAAACAGTCGAAAAATTGTCGTTCTGTTTTCGTTTCCACATCTTTCACCGGTAACAGAAACGAAATCGAAAACTCCGGAAATAGATGCGAAATGGAACTGAGAGGATACGAAAATGAAAGTGAAAAATTCCACAAGAACATAGTATATGATCACAATACACATGACCACAAAAACAATGTAACTGATTCCACCTCCAAGACGGACACAAGAACAATGATATGTTCACCAGTATCACTAAGAAGTTTTTTCGTAAGTTTAGCGACTGAAGGCTCGCTATTTGTCCCCTAGATCAGACCATCATGTCCCATTCCATATCATTATCATCGATATCCTCTTGCTCCTCCAACTATAAAGGTGTAACACCGTAACATTTGCATATTTTGGTTCAATGTTCATTTATAATTTTCTGAGATTTATCCTGAATTTTCTAGAGTTTATAATGCTATTTTGCTATTTTTAGATTTATAAAATTATTTTATTCATGAAAAATGAATCCAAAATTATGCTAGAAATAATTTTTCTAGGCTCAAAATGTTCCAAAGTATTTTAGAGAATTTTTCAGGAATTTTTGAATTCTAGTTGATATTTTCTATAATGCCATTTGTATTTCTAAAATTATTTTAATTTGAAAATAAATGTAAATTCTCCATTCTCCTTCTTTGGCCCTGTGGGCCAAGTTTCCGACGAAATTTCATGTTTCATTTATACGGAATTTCTGTTTCCGTTTCTGTTTCTATCGGAAATGGCTCTTCCGTTTCCATTTCCGTACCGACATTTTCTATTTCTATTTCAAAAAAAGGCTTCCGTTTCCGTTTTTCTCCGGAACGGTCGGAAATTCCATTTCCGTTTTTATCCCTAGTTGAAAGGCAAATAAAGCAGAACTTAAAAATAATTTTGGTATGCCGTTAGACCCATTGTGAATAGATCATGTTCATCAAGATATTAGATCGTCGGGTTCAAGTCAGCACCTATCACAAATTAGGGTTTCATCACCCAACATTAAACACACTTGAAATTATCGTGTAACCATAGCAATACGCAAATAGTGCCCAAAAGATCACACGGTAAAAAGGTAAAGTTCCCCATGGTAAAAGGGTAACTGCCCTACAGTGAAAGGATAAGTATGAGTCTGTATGACCAAGGGTAAAAAGGAAGCCATGAGCTGAGCACACCCCCAAATCCATATCATTCCCAATCTTTCAGCCAAAACCACAAGCCATCAGGGAACAAGGCAAAGCAACACAGCAAGCCAAGCCTCATCCATTCCATTCCTCCCGAAAGCCACCATACACCACCAAACCACCAAGAGCATCCGGAGCAAGACAAGTAAGAGGGAGCCAGGAAGCATCCAAGCTCCAGGAGGCAACCAAGTAGGGAGGAGCAAGCCAAGAAGCAAGGAGACCAAGAATCGGCCACATCGACATCGACCCAAAATCACCAACACATCGCCATCATCACAGCATCCTCCCATCCCCTCTATTCTCACATTCCAGGTAATCACGTTCATCCCACGGCCATTACTAGCGGCATAGGGCAATGGTAGTAGTGAACCAGAATAGACAGTAGTTAGTACAGAGGTTACCCAGTGGTCTTAGGGGTATGGCAGCCGTAGGGGCACCGCTGTGCGTGTCCGCAACCCTCACGTACTCTCTGGCATACGGGAGGCTTCTGGTATCGACACCACACTGCCAAAACCCAGGCACTTAACCCATGTTCATCATCAACCAAATCACAGCTCACAACATACTAAAGAAAAGGGGAAGAATGAAGGGGAAGAGAGATACCACCAATCGGGCAAATCAGGAGGAGGAGAGAGAGCCGGAAGACCAGTAAAGGAGGGGGCGCAGTGGCTGACGGCCTGGGAGGCCAGGGTGACGGGAGTGAGGCGGAGCAGGCCTGGGGAAACACGGCCTGAGGCAGGGGAGGGCCAAGAGGAGACCAGTGGCACGACGAGGAGAATCGTGAGGAGGAGTAGAACGAGGTGGAGCTGAGGGAGCAGCCGGCCCGACAGCACGTGAAGACGCCCCGGGCGACTAGGCGGGCTCGCAGGTCCCGTGGGGGCACATGTGTAGGCTAGGCTCGGGCTACGCAAGGTGGTGGAAGCCGCAGGATGGCCAGTGCAGCAACGGCGGAACGGCCGGGTGAGGAGCCAGGGATGGCATGGAGAGCAAAGAGGGAGAGAGTGAGAATGAGAAGGGATTAGGATAAGGCTGGAGTGGGGAAGAAAAGAAAGAAAGAAGAGAGGGGGGAACCACCTAAATATTAGGAGAAAAAAAGAGAGAGAAAGAAAATAAAAGGACAAAGGAAAAAAAGAAAAGGAAGGAAAGAAAGAAAAATGGGGAAAGAAGAGGGAAAAAGGGAAGAAAAGGAGAATTTTGAAATAAAAGAAAAGAAAATAAGAATATGATAATAATAATCATAATAGTAATTATAATAATAAAATAGTATCATAAAAATGGCAATTGAAACAAATAAGAAAGAAATACTAGCATCGAGAAATTAAATAAAATACAAGGGGGCGATTAGGGTCAGCTAAATAAAGAAAAGAATAAATAATATTAGCTGTCTCGATAAAGATCCAAACAAGAGAATAACACCCTTAAATTATGTAAGAAAACTTGATCAAAATTTAATATACAACGCAGATTTTTTCACGTCATACATATGTATACATTTAACAGAAATCAGAATAAAGGCTAGTATAAACAGATGATTAAATGGGAATTAAATACTGTCATTAACCACCATAACGATTAAAATAAGAAAACAATACTTAGGCTGAAGCATGAACCAAATTAAAATACGCCAAGTCAAAATGCGACAAGTTAATATATTCTAAATTTAAATTATACAACCTGCATGTATCAATTTAAACCAAGTTGGGAAATGGTTTGACACCTTAAAATGTGTAACAATCCGCTAGCCACCTAAAATATAGTATTTTATAATTTCAGGAATTAAATCTAATCCAACCGGTGATCTTCAACAGCAACCGTGTGAGGACGACTATGCTTATCAAAATCCAGGCAAGAAAAACCTTGATCACATTTAAATATTTCTAATCAATCATATTTACTTAAATTTCAAATCACCAATGCATGGGAAATCATTTTTTTAAGAAGACTCTAAATTGGATGCGGTTGCAAAGATGGTTTTGATGATGAACTACTGTGGCATTAATTGGTTATGGATATGTGGAATTGATGATGACTGCTGAGGCACTGTTTGACTTTTTGATATGTTGAAATGGCTCATCCAACGAATGAAGCCGATGACATATATTTATGTATGGTGGGTAAAGGGTGCCATAGATGATTAGCATTGTCGGTGGGCCCCCCTCTATATATAGCTAAAACATAAGGATAAAACACTACACTCGGGAAATGTGTTTATTTTGTATCAACCATGACATACTTGTTTACTCTAATTTGGAAGAAGAGCATGCAGAATATTTGAGATTAGTCATTGAAAAACTGCAAGAGCAACAATTGTATGCTAAGTTTAGTAAGTGTGATTTTTGGAAGGAGAGGGTTGAATTTCTTGGACATGTGATGACTGCTAAAGGAGTTGATGTAGATCCAAGCAAAGTGGAAGCAGTGTTGCATTGGAAGTAACCGAAGTCAGTTCCCAGATCCATAGTTTTCTAGGGATGGTAGGATATTATGTCGATTTATCGAAGGATTTTTGACAATTGCTAGACCGCTTACGCAATTGTTGAAAGAAAAAGTTTATATGGACGCCAGGGTGTGAAAAGAGTTTTCAGGATCTACAGAAGCGTCTGACGACAACACCAATGTTAGTGTTGCTAGATGTTCAGAGTAGCTTTGATATTTATTATGATGCTTCTGGACAAAGACTTGGATGTGTACTGATACAGAATGTTAAGGTTGTTGCATATACGTCGAGGCAATTAAGGCCGTATGAAGAGAATTACCCTACGCATGATTTGGAGTTAGCTGCTGTAGTGCATGCTTTGAAATTGTGGCGTCATTATCTCGTTGGAAATAGATATGAGATATATACGGACCACAAGAGTTTAAAGTATATATTTACTCAGTCATATCTTAATATGAGATAGAGGAGATGGCTGGAGTTAATAAAGGATTACAATGTTGGAATCCACTATAATCCAAGTAAGGCTAATGTGGTGGTCGATGCCTTAAATCGTAAGAGCCATAATTCTGATATTCTAGTGTTAAATGATCAATAGGAGTTATGCAAGGAATTTCAGAAGTTGAAATTGGAAGTTGTTCCACAAGGAATCTTAGCTATGTTGGAAGTAAAGCCGATTCTAGAAGATCAGATTAGAGAAAGTCAGAAGGATGATGATAAGATCAACAGGATCAAGTCTAAGAAGAATGAAGGCTTAGCCAAGGATTTTGTGCTAGATGATCAAGGTACTATGTGATTCAAAGGTCGAATCTATGTACTGAACAAAAAGGAGCTTAAGCAGTTAATTCTAGAGGAAGCACATGATTCAAAGTATTTGATTCACCCAGGGAGTGCTAAGATGTATCAGGATCTTAAGGAAAGGTTTTGGTGGCCTAAAATGAAACGTGAAGTTTCTAAACATGTTGCTCTTTGTGATGTGTGTCAGAGAGTAAAGACAATGCATCAGAGACCTGCTGGGTTGTTACAACACTGTTTGAATTTCAGTACAACATATCATCTGCAGACAGATGGTCAGACTGAGAGAATTAATCAGATTCTGGATGATATGTTGATAGCTTGTGCTTTAGCTTATGCTACTTCGTGGGACAAATGTTTGCCATATGCAGAATTCAGTTATAACAATAGTTATCAGGCGAGTTTGCAAATGTCACCATTTGAAGCTTTATATGGTCGTGCATGTCGTACTCCGTTGAATTGGAATGAGACAGGAGAGCGTTTGGTGTTCGGACATGATATTCTTAAGGAAGCTAAGGTGCAGATTGCCATGATCAGGAAAAGGTTGAAAGTGGCTCATTCGAGACAAAAGAGTTGTGCTGATAATCATCGATGAGAGTTGAGTTTCGAGCCAGATGATTTTGTGTATCTCAGAGTTACCCCTCTTAAAGGTGTTAAAAGGCTTCACACTACAGGAAAGCTTGCACCATGGTATGTTGGTCCATTCAAAATCTTGAGCCATCGATGAGAGGTTGCATATCAGTTAGAGTTGCCTCAGTAGTTGGCAAGTGTGCATGATGTGTTCCATGTGTCACAACTTAAGAAGTGCCTCAGAGTGCTAGCGGAGCAGACATCGTTAGAAGTAATTGAGCTGTAGGAAGATTTGACTTACAAGGAGCAGCCGATTAAGGTTTTGGATGTGATGGAGCTTAAGACCAAAAACAAGTCAATTCGGTTTTGTATGGTTCAGTGGAGTAACCATTCAGAAAATAAAGCTACTTGAGAGAGTGAGAAAGATTTGAAGGAAGAGTTTCCTAACAAATTCTCTAGTTAGCCCTGAATCTCGGGGTCGAGATTCTATTGGGGGGAGGATTGTAATGGCCCAAAAATTGGTTCAAATTATTTTAATATTGTTATTTATGCATTTTGTGAGTTTTCTAAATTTCTATGATTTTTCTGGAATTTATTTAGATTTATTTAATATTATGGAATGTGGTCTACTGAGAAAATTATTTAAATATTGGGAAAGTTTGAATAAAGTTTTGCCAAAAGTATTTTATTTGAGTTCCAAATGTCTTGAAGTATTTTTAGGAAATTTTCTAGAAGTTTCCTGATATTTTTATTGCCTTAACTGAATTATTTTAATTGTCGGAATAATTTTAATTCGAAAAACCTGGGAAATTGGTTGCTACAGTGGTGGGCTTGGCCCGACGCTGTGCAGTCCAAACCATCGCTCGGCCCGGGTTCTAGAAACCCTAGGTGTCCGCCGTTGGATCTTGATCTTACTGTGGATGTGATCTTAAAACCCTAAAAGATCTCGGCTGTTAGTATCCGTGGATGTCTCGGATTGATCCGTGCATCTCGAATCATAGCCACTTGTCTTGCCACATGGATGGCTATGATTTCATCGTCTCCATGTGGATGGCGGACTCCGAAACAGTGTCACTACCGCGTCGATTGGAATCCCTGAGCCATACACGAATGTTGAGACTGCTATTTAAAGCGCCGCACCTCTCCCGAGAATTGTTGTCTTCTACTGCACCCGTAGCCCCAGCTAATTAACGTTGCTAGAGTTGTCATTTCTTGTGCGCAAGAGCTCATCAGAGTAGATCGGTGCTCCGTCGCGGTTTTCCAAGGATTTCGTCACCGTCGCTTGGGTTCCACCAAAGCTAAGGACATCATTGAGTTGCTCGTGTCAAGCCACACACACCAAATCTGGGTGATAATGTCGTCGGAAGGTAACAGCTCCGCCGAGGCCATGGTCGTCTTATTCACGTCTAGTAAGAAACGCTGCCGCCGCCATGTCGCCATGCATCGAAGCTCATGAGCTGTTGGTTCTAGCACGTGCGATCCAGATCACAATGTCAATGCGTGATTAGTCCACGTGGTTACCAACGTCAGCGATTGCTTCATAATTAGGTTTTCTTTAGAAATTTAATTCTATTGAAATTTTAAAAAAATCCTTGACGTCAGTGTGAGGTCATTAACCTAATTTTTCAATAGAAAAATAATTCAAAAAATCTTATATTTCTAGTTTCCTGATTTTTCTTTTATTTCAATCTTTCGTGAGCTCGTTCTCTCTTATACAAGCTCCGGTTGAGGCGATTCAAATTTCTAAAAATTTACAAAATTGAGGTCTATTTAACGGTAAATTTTATTTAATTTTTAGAGTTTGTTTTCTCTCTATTTTGGTATTCATTTGGTGTTTTCTTTCGTTACACGTAGATCGAAGTGCTTGGAGCATCCGAGGGAGAATTGTTGTGCCAAGAGCAAGGTCCAGAGAAGGAACAAGAGCTTTTTCATGGCATGTTGTGCTTTGATTATGTTGAAAGCAATTTTACAAAATTGCTATGTTGTTTAAAATTATGCATGTTATTTTATGTGTAGAATCTCTTTCAAAATAGTTTGGGGTCTAGTTAATCTTCCAATTGGATTATACACTACCTTGTCATTTGTATGCCATGATTATTGTCACCCTAAGATGGTTTCGTACTAGTTGGTTGCTATTAGAGATCAACATGGTTTGGTTAGATCGTAAATAGTTTGCTTAGCCATGCCACGTATGACACATGTCTTTTGAGATATCAAAGTTAATCTTGACTAATGGAATATGGAACTTATTTATGGAATTAGTGTGTCATGTGTTGTCACACAATGATGCAGAGTTGTGGTAACACGTGCCATTCTGTAATGAAGTTGAATTGTTGATGGCATGTGTTGCATGGTAATTAACTAGGGTAGTGATGATTTAGATTGGGGCAAGTGGCAAGGGGCATTATGCCAAGGTGGGACTATGTGGACGAACGAGTTGTGGAAGTCTTGCCTTGGTCAACCTAATGACAACCTTGCAAGCATTTGACCTGAGTCAAACATGCAACCATATGTCTGGTATGGGACGGACCTAACTGATTAATTTGCAATGTCTT
Source organism: Otatea glauca (assembly GCA_036346275.1). NCBI lineage: Eukaryota > Viridiplantae > Streptophyta > Magnoliopsida > Poales > Poaceae > Otatea > Otatea glauca. The sequence goes on along the minus strand of JAYEVK010000172.1, from coordinate 19,934 downwards.
AGCTTTGATACTACTAGTGGTGGTGTGAGTCTCAACCAAACGATGAAACTCATGTGGCGCAAGAGGGGGCCCCGATTGTGGTAACCAGTTCCTTTAGTGTTGAAACCTTAGCGGGTAGTACTGGGTTAAGACAGAGCTTTGTAAAGACTTTGTCTTGATCTTTCTGCTGACACACCAAAGGAAGTGTATTAATTGCATGGCAACAAGAAAAGATCATGTCGTGTGGGTAAAGCGCATAACCTCTGCATATTGTATAATCTATTCGGATAGCCGTGTTCGCAGTATTGAGCAATGTTCGGGAATTACAGTCAAGGAATAGAATTTGTAAAATGAAAACTTGGATGAGAAAGCTAGGTGTTGGTGGAAATTTGGAATATATTAGGGCTGGGTGCCATGTTTACTTGAGAAATGCTGAAAGTATTATATACTGTTATTTGTTTTTCTGCCATTTCAATCTAGTTACTGCATTCTTTAATAAATGCTGCTTTATTGCTAGATAGCCTTGTTAGCCATTCATTTGGAATAAGTCTTGCATATAATTATGTTAAACTTGCATTCTGTGCACAACTAGTTGAGTACTTTATGTACTCACCCTTGCCAACAACATCACCAGTTGAGGAAGAGTCTACACTAGCTTTGGTGGAGAAGTATCTAAAAGAGACGAATATTTAGGGTGTGAGCCTTGTCAGTTGCCTGTGGTATGCTGAGGGGTTTATATACGTTTTCATTCTGATGCAATTTAATTGGTTAATCTTAGTTTAGCCATGTATGTCAAAGTCATGTAAAGTTGACTATAAGGTCAGGCAACAGGTTAGTAATTAATAAATAAAGTATTTTATTATATTTTCGATGTGTATGATTGTGATATTCATCTATATTGATCCTGTGTAGACTAGCGTAATTCTGGACTAGTGCGATATACACAGAGGGTCCGAATTTACATATTCGGGTCCCGACACTCCCTGAACAAACAAATATGCAAATGTTGCTTCTTGCAATGACGTTTGAAGTTCGACCTATGCCATCAAATCAGCCAATTAAGCAGAATGTTGCCGTGTCACTGCAGGTTGCTGTTGTGACCGCGTCCTCGCCCACAAACCCATCCACCCCAGTGTCCTCCCATGCTGTATACAAGCCTCCATTCCGAAATGATCACTAATCTAGTCTCGTGATTAATATTTTTTACAAATTTAGTTAAGCCTCCATTCCGAAATGATCACTAATCTAGTCTCGTGATTAATATTTTTTACAAATTTAGTTTTCATACAAACATAATTTCAAAAATAGTTTCATCCCAACCATGGAAGCTTCAGAAGGTTACACGTGTCACCTTCCGCACTCTCACACCGCAAAAGGAGCTACCACGTTCAGGGAGCACGGCAAGTCACTGATCCTTCCGCGGTACCAGAGCGCTGAAGGTGAGACGTTGTAACATCCCAAAAAAATACAAAACTAAATAAAACATAAAATTTAAATTGAATTATGATTTCAATCTGAATTTCTATTTTTCTATGCTTTCAACCTTAAAGAAAACCATTTCCAATATTGAATTGTTAATTTATAAAACCATTTTCAAATAGACTGGTTAAAGAAATCCAAAATTACGAAACAGATAAAATAAGAATTGTTGTGACATTTTGATTTTAGTTCTGAGTTTCCATCATTTTCTCTGATTTCTTGCATTTTGGTCTTAAAGAATTGTTTTTGGCATTTGATTCATGAGATATAAACTCTGGAAAAAGAAAATGACATAATAAAAAAATCTACAAAAATAATATTTAAATATAAGGCCATAATTAGAAACCCCTTGCAAAACCCCAAGGATGTGTGAATGCATTTAATATGGATAAGTATTAAAAATAGTAACTATGGACTAGCAATAGTAACCTTGTCAGAATTTATTAAAAATGTATAAACCTTATCTTCATTTGAAAATTTTACCACGTCATAAAATGCACAACAGTGATCTAAAAAAATTATAAAAAATAATAAATCCCCTTTGTTACCTTTAAAAATTCAAAAACAGAAACATTGGAAATTCGCAAAATGCAATGTCAGAATTATTATGAAATAAACATGAAATTAAATCATATCAATATTTTACAGTATCGTCCTTAATATATAAGAAACTCCTAGAAAAAGTATCAAAATTTTTTAACAATTTTTTATGCTAAAAAAAATCCAAAAGCAGGGGATGCAAAATTTGGACAATTGGATTGTCTGAATTTTAAAAATTATAGAAACATGATCTAGGTCTGAAATTTTTACAGCATGATAAAATATTTCTCAGGATCACATAAAAGAATTACAAAAAATTTTAGACAATAAATGACTGCTCATTCAATGCTAGAACCCTATCTTGTCCAATTGGGGGGAATGCATTGGACCACTTCTTTCACTTGCAACCAAGGCCCACATGGTAGCCCTGCATTGCCTTCTTCTTCCTCACGGTACAAAGACTAGCTCCCTCCATTGCTCACTGTTCTTTGTCAAATCAAACCGCAATTCCTAGCCAGCTAAGCACCAAGACGTCGCCATCAAGCTACGCCATACTCCGGCTGCCATCTCCACCATGCCCAAGCTCCCTGCTCTCCAGGCCATTCTCCAATTACTTGCACTGAGAGCTTCTCCATCCACTACTAAGCAAAACCCCCAACTCAATTGAATGAATTCCTCGCTATGGAGTTCCACCACCATGAGCCTCCTGCTGCCACCATCTCTCTCTGTTGCACACTCGCCACAAGCTATTCTAGCTTCAGCCGATGCCTCCTACAGCATCAAGGAGGTCCTGGCTTTCCATTTTAGCCATTGCTTCCTACCCCCTGCAGCCTCCTTGCCTCCAGCCCTACTCGCCCCAAGTTCCTCCCAAGGGGCCTGGAGTTCATGTGCTTGCTCTGTTCGATGCTCCTCTAGGCACTGGCTACTCCCACTGATCAGTGGCCCCAGCTCCACAGTGCCAACCCAAGGTAAAAATAGAAGCACAAGCTTATTCTGTTCATTGGTAGGTGGAACCAAAACAAATTATGGCTAGCTAAATGGTTCAAGCAAAAGGAGTAAGTTCACAGGTTTTATGAACCAATTTAATTTAGTCGCCAATTTGATTAGCATCTGTAGTCAGAAAACTAACTTAGCAGACTCGGTTTAAATACCCCTTGAAATTAAATGAAAAAAAACCTAAAGCTAAGTAACATTCCATTAAGCTCAAAATGATCCTAGTCCTAAATATACATATACACATATATGTCTTATAAAAACACCCTTGCAAATACAAAATGATGTTTTGATTTTGGGTAAATAATATAGAGCGACACGAGTTTAATTAGCTAAAGCTCAGGAGCTAAGAGTATTAATTAAAAAAATTAAGCATGTTTTAATTGGAACCCCAAATCAAAATCAGTTATTCGGTTCAAAAGAATCTAACTAGTTTAATATCCTCTTATGCAAATGACAGTACCATAAGTTAATCAAACCTAGATCAGTTCAAACAATTTTTATCCCTGTCGTATATCCATACGCGTATGTGTCATATAGAAACCTCGCGTAAATCTCTTCATGGAACCAATGTTACAAATATAGGGTATGTCATGTAAGGCTTGAAAATCAAAAGTATCAGGAATTTGAATAACCTCGATTAGATTAAATGTTTAAGCTCAAACAATATCATGACCTTGAGTTAAGAAGACCACAATAAGCTTAAAAGATCCTTGTCTCAAATATACTTTTATGCATGTATGTCATATAAGAATTCTTATAAAAATAATGTCTTAAAAATAAGTAAATTATATGCATGACTCACTCGACATAAAATGTAAAAACCTTGAGTTAGAGTAAACTTTAATTTGTTCAAATGACCCTTATTTGGATTTAATGAAGTAAGTTTATAACTAAGTTGAAGTCTAATTAGAATCTCTAACCAAAAGGTAGCTTAATAAACTGAATTTTTTAATTATTAAATTCAAATGTCAAGACTGTAAATTAAGTAAACCCTAATTAGTTCAGTCTTTAAGCATGTATGTCGTATAAAATCCTTATCTCAAGCATACCCTTATACATGTGAAAGCTGTCTTTAAACACGCTATAGGTCCATATCATCTAATCTTGCAAGATATTTAATATTTAGCTTAAATTGAACCTAGTTCCTAAATAGCTCTTCCTTTCGTGTCCAAAAGATCGGCATATGCAAATCTATCACAAATAAATAATAATAGGTGTAAAACCGGTTGGCATAAACTCAAAGATCAAAACCACCTAATACAGTAAAGATCATTGTAATTAATCATAATTTGCACCTAGCCCCTAAATTGACACAAGCTTCGATGTAATATATACTTAAAGATGTAAATGTAATATATACTTAAAGATGTAAACAAATAAATATAAATAAAATATCACAAATAAATATTAGGTCTTGTAGGACTAGTCTTAAAACATTTCTAGGGTCATGACCTGCTAATGCTACAAAAATGATTGTATACGCATGTAGTTTGCATTCACAAACCTAAAAAGATATCTAACCATTTATAACATAAACTTTAGAAATATATAACATTAGGAAACAAATACAATATCATAAATAAACACTAATACCAATAGGACAAGCTTAAAAATACTCCCAGGTCAAGACCGTCATATTATACAAAAAATGTTGTATGTAAACATGCCTTGGTCTTAAGTCAACGATTCCTCCTCGGATGCTCCGAGCATTTCGACCTCTACGCGTAACGAGAGAATACCAAATAAATACTAAAAAAGAGAGCAAACAATCTCCAAAAATCAAATAAAATTCACCATTAAATATATCTCAATTTTACAATTTTTTAGAAATTTGAATCGCCTCAATCGGAGCTCGTATGAGGGAAAACGGGCTCTCAGAAGACTCAATTAAAAGGGAAAATCAGAAAAAAGAAAATCATAATTTCTCAAATTATATTTATATTTAAAAAACCCGATTAATGACGCAATGCTGACGTTAGCAACCAAATTCCTCAAATTAAATAAATATGGAAAATCTAATTAGGCTGACAGGTGGGACCACAGGTCTATGGACCCGGTCCACGAACCAACACAAGACCACCGTGGACTCAGTCCACGGGTAGGTTGACCGGTCGACGATGCTGACATCAGGGGTGACGGCAGCGGACATGTGGCGCGATGAGGGAGCAACACATGGCGGACGTAGGCGGGCAGCACGCGGCGCTATCGGAACCTTACGCGCGGGAATCCGACAGTTGAGACGCGGCTGGGTGGCGACGAGGAGTGTGACAGCGGCGCATCGCCAGACCCGAGGAAGACGAAGCCCAATATGGCGAACGGCAATGGATCTAGAGCAAAACCTGGTGGATCTAGTAGCATGCGTCGCGGTGAACTCAATGGTGGGCACGGTTTCAACGGTGTTGTGGTGTAGAAGGGGATCAACGCGGTTGAACGGTGGTAGAACTCGGTGACCTTTGGTGAGCTTGAACTCAGTGACTGTGGTTCCTTCGGTGATGTTTTCTGGATCAAAAGGCGTAGCACAGATCGAAGAACCTTGTGACATGTTCCGGTGTCCTATTTAAGGCCTTGGCATCCGCGCTTCACTCGGAGACAATGGCGGCTACGGCCTAGAGTCCAAGGAGGCGAGGCTTGGAGACGACTCCGAGCACGCCACACGTCATGATCAACAGACATGATTCACCTTGACGTGATCCAATACAAACCGCATACCAGATCCAACGGCTGTAGAGCTCTAGGGTTTCCGAATCGCCCGATTGATCTCAGTCGCCTGTTTTGAATCGAGCGGTCAAGATACAAGGGCTTCACGGTGGACTAGGCTTTGTTGGAACTGGGCCAGACCAAGCATACATAGGACTGGGTCATACGGGTTGTGGCCCAGTACTGTTCTTGCTTTTTTTAAAACATTTTCATTTTAAGTTAATTCCAGAAAATATAATAGGCCAAATAAAATAGCAAAAATCTCAGAAAAATTCTGAAAAATATTTTGAGACTTTAGGAATCCAAATAAAATATTTTTGGCAAATATTTATTTAAACTTTCTTAATATTTAAATGGTTTTCAATATAGTCCATAATTAGCAAATTTAAATAAATTCTAATAAATTCCAGAAAAATCCAATAAATTCAGGAAATTCACAAAATGCATATCAAATTCAAATAAAGCAAAAAACTGGGATGTTACAAATACATATGCAAATCAATCCAATAAGTCTACAAATAAAACATTACCTTTGAGGCTATGGATAGTATTGTTGGCTGTACACTTAGTTGACTATGTTGTACTCTTCTGTGGACATCATCAGTAAACCTCGTGTAGCTAGCAACTCTGTCTTATATTCGTGCTAGCTTTGCCTCATCCACGGGCTAGTCGTTTGCCAATGTTGGTACAACATGGCATAAAATTCGGGGTCTTGCCACTCATATACCTTTTGAGTGGTAGGTTGTGTACGAGAATCCTGGATGGCGTAGTCGTATGGGCCATATGAGCTATAACTCTCTTGCGTTTCGGCGACGCTGTACGAGCTATAGCTATCTTGCGGTGCATCATGACTGTGTCGATGGTCCCTCCCCTTGCCTGCAATAGTCGTCCTTTGTGATTATGGAGCCCCATGGTCTTTGTCCGGTGTGGCATGAGTATACTGGGACTCCCCTGTAAATTGCATGGAAAGATGTGCTTTTGAGTGGGAAGTGAGAGGGAGGGGCATCACCAACGGACTGACCACCATCGTTGTCTGTCTTGGAGCTACTGTCATTAGATTCTTGGTACAGCGGGCTCCAATGGTCCCCGGGAGTGCTATCAGTTGATTCATCATCGCGCCCTGCCAAGTGGTGCTTCAGTCGGGTTGCATCGCCTCCTTTCTTCTCTTGGTGACAGTACTTGGATCGAAAACCGGTCCCCATCTTACTGCCATGCTACCACACAACGTCACCCTGATCTGCCATTTACTAACACAAAACAACGAAAAGTCAACTAACACAAAACATCAAGTTAATGTCAGTTCTTGCCAAAACTATATGTACGTGCTAGTAATGAAAGGCACTACATTAGTGAATGTTAGAAATTATATGTACGTGCTACCAATAAAAGGCATTACATTAGTTCTTGCTAACAACTATACGTACGTGCTAGCATCATTGAATGCTAATACAAAACATCAAGTTAATATATGCGCTTGCTAACAACTGCTAACCCTAATCCTGTCCATAACCACGTCATGTACTGCTAATCCTAACCCTAACCCTAACCTTGACTAACCCTGTCTACTAACCCTAACCCTAACACTAACCCTGTTCCTAACACTAACCCTCAATCACACTAAAACTAACCACATGGTAAAGTGCTGTCCCCATCTGCAATGAGTCAACATCTACTGCCATTCATTCACAAATAACCCTAAGCACATTGACGAGTACTCGTACCATAGGTACCCCAACGGCCCAGAGTGACGAATGGGCTGCTCCAAGCCCGGCTCCGACTAAAGGCCCCGCGGGGCCACGAAGGACGATCGACCCCGACCTAACGAGCTGCCCCAAGCTCGTCCCTGACCCAATAGGGCGTCCGACCCCCGCCACAGGTTGGACTCCCCACGAGCTCCGACCAAGCTGAGGCGATCTCCGCCGAGGGCCAAGTGTCGGGCCTCCGCCAGCCATTAGCCACGTGCCCTTCGGACACGATAGCTCAGAATGACTGTTCGGGGGCAGGTGGCCCCTCCCCGAGGTGGCGAGGAGGTTGCCGAAGTCAAGCCCCGGTCTCATCGTCCGGACACGCACGGCGTGAGAACGCGCTCCCTCCCGAGGCAACGTCAGCGCTTGACAGGCCTGCAGAGGGCAGGTGCGCTATTTCCTGATGAAACGGCAAACTGCTCTGCTCAGTGAGTCCACCAACCCGGCGTGGGGGAAGCGGACGCTGACCAATCGCCAGGACGAAGGGCCAAAGCTCCTAGCATAGATCACCTCATCCTTTCCTCTCCCAACTTCCCATGTCACCTGCCCCCTCCGGCTATATAAAGGGAGGCAGGATCCTCTGGGAGAGGGGACATTGAGACGGACGGCCTCCTCTCGGTCTTCACAAATAGGTTGTTTTTACCCTCACTTGTTCGAGCTCTCAGCTCCCGCTTGTAAAAACCGTGCACTCATCTGCACCTGAAGTAATATAGAACCACCACACGAACTGGAGTAGGGACATTCGGCCCGAACCAGTATACATCTTGGACTCCTGAGTCTAACCATTCAAGGAGAGGGAATGCGCGGCCCCTTAGACTTAAAAATTCACTCGCCGGTGCTCGAAACGCCGACAGTTGGCGCGCCAGGTAGGGGCCTTCGCGCGTCCTTGTCGTCATCTCCGGATTCCCATTTGCTTCCTTGATAGCTTCCTTCACCTACGACGCCGCCTCTACGTCAAGGAGCTGGATCCATTTCGGCTCCCTCGACTTCGTCGCCGCTTCGGCGGGAGAGCTCATGCTCGTCCCCGCCTCCTTTCGAGACCAGGCATCCACTAGGAACCCGGACTCCATCTCCGGCGATCTTAGCAACCTTCGGCTCGAGGCTTCCGTGCGGACCCCGAGACCGGAGCCCACCAAGCGCTGCACCGTCTCTGGCAACACCACCCGTGAGCTCGGGCGGGTGACTACGTTACCCCCCGTGGGCTCGCACCTCGTGGCAATGACCGGCTATATGCCGACCTCCGTCCACGACTTACTGGAAGACTCCTCCAGCCACGACTCGGCTCAGGCACGGGAAGCGTTGCCGACGGACCGCACTCGCGAGTGCAACATGGCGGGTGTGGTCGACCGACCGCAACCCCGCGACCACGGAGGCGCCATCCAGCCGCACTGCAGCGCGGAAGAGGAATATCGGCGCGCGCCGAACGCACCAAGCTTCGCCATGGCTGAGCTCCAACAACAGCGCGAGGAACTGGAGGCCCAAAGGGTCGAGCTCGATAAACTCGAGCCGACACGGAGAAAGTCGACTGAGCCCCACTGCGTGCTGGCGCGCAGCAAGCGCGCGCATCGAGTTCACCACCACCGTGGAGGAATCCGACGGCCTTCCATTCTTCCCCCATGCAAGCCAAAACGTGGCCGCAACCGCAATGCTGCTGTGCGGCATTCCCGAGCCGGACGACCCGGAGGCCAAGGCGACATACCAGAACCTCCGGGGACGGGTGGAACACGCTGCCGTGCAGCACATGTAGGGTTCCGGCTCCCACCACTCGGGCGCCTCCTCCAGCCGCCCGAGCCGCACCGCAGCTTGGTACCGGTTGGGTCGGCCAAAGACGGCGGGACGGCGCGAACAGCCCCAGGCCTCGCGCACCCCGATGTGCCAGCGTCTCGACAATGACTACGACGTCCGCGCTAGCATCGAGGCGCAGAAAAGCGCGACGGCGCGGCGATCCACGAGTCATGGATGCGGTAGTTGCGACGATCGCGCGCCGAGCCCCGATGGTCCAGACCACGGCCTTGTCGAGGATCGCTCTGGCGATTTCCCACCATGTTCGGGCACTAATAAACATAGCCAAGTACATCAAGCGACGAACCCCGCCATCTCGGCCGAAGATTACCGGCTCGCATGCCGGGCGGGAGGAGCTATGGATGACCTCTTCTTCATCCAATACCTCCCCATCTACCTTGCGGACTCAGCTCGAGTACTTGCCGGCGAGGACTATTAGGAACTGGGCCGACTTGAAGAGCCTCTTCGTCGGAAACTTCCAGGGCACTTACAAGAGCCCCGGAATCTCCTGGGACCTGAAGAGCTGCAAGCAGCAGTCGGGAGAGACTCTCCGGGACTACATTCGACGCTTCTCCCGACAATGCAATGAGCTCCCCGACATCTCCGACGCCGACGTTGTCGGGGTGTTCATCTACGGCACCTCCTGCAAGGCCTTCGTTCACAAGTTGGGCTGCGTCAAGCCCAGAACCACCAAGGAGCTCCTGGACATCGCCACCAACCACGCCTCTGGCGAAGAGGCTATGGGGGCCATCTTCGAGAGAGGGAAGGTCAAGCAAGAGCCCAATGCTCAAGCTGGGTCCCCTTCCGACCGCTCCGACAAGCAGAAGCGGCAAGGGAAGCAAGGCCGAGAAGGCGCTGTCGCGGCCGCCGACTACCCCGCCTTAGCGGCAAGCGCGACAGCTATCCCGCCGAACCACTTGAAAGGCGATGGAGAGCCGTGTTGAACCACGGGTTCCCGTCCAAAGACAAATACGGGGCTGCGAAGTCTGGCGCTTCCTCTCCGGCACCCCCACAACGTCACGGGGTAAGGGAAAGAAGCAAGACCCGGCACCACGGGCAGAGGAAAAGAGGGCTGACGCTGAGTTCCCAGAACCCGACGGCTGCCTGATGATCTTTGGCAGACCGGCATGCTACGCCGACAAGCGGCGGCTCAAGCTCGCCTTCCGCGAGGTCCACACGGCAACTCCCGCCGTTCCCCAATACCTTCGTTGGTCGAAATCTCCGATCACCTTCGATCGGACCGACCACCCCGACCACGTTCCGTAGCCAGGGAGATATCCGCTGGTGGTCGACCCCATCATGGGAACAAAGCGCCTGACTAAAGTGCTCATGGACGGCGGCAGCGGTCTCAACATCCTATATGTTGAGATGCTCGACGCCATGGGGGTCCCCCGCTCGAGTCTCCGGCCGAGCAAGGCACCCTTCCACGGCGTCATCCCGGGCCAGCAGGCCCACCCACTCGGGCAGGTCGACCTGCCCGTTACTTTTGGGGGGCTGGACAATTTCTGCACCGAAACCCTCACCTTTGAGGTTGTGGATTTTCCAGGCTCCTACCACGCCATCCTACCCCAGCTACACCTACCTCAAGCTGAAGATGCCTGGGCCACGGGGAGTAATCACTGTGGCCTCATCTTTTCAGCTTGCCTACAACTGCGAGCGAAGCAGTTGCGAGCTGGCGTCGGCGGTCATCGTGTCGGCCGAACTCGCAAGTCTCCAGACGGAAACCGCCGAGTCCGCCCCCGACTCCGGCAAGTCAGGGCCTGGTTCCTTCAAGACCGCCGAGGATACGAAGGAGGTCGCGGTTGACCTCGAGGATCTAGCCAAGATCGTGCGGGTTGGAGCCACGCTCCCCGCCAAATAGGAAAGCGCGCTCGTCGACTTCCTCCGCACTAACCGAGACATCTTCGCATGGAGGCCCGCCGACATGCCAGGAATCCCAAGGGAAGTCGCCGAGCACTCCTTGAACATCCGACTAGGCTCAAAGCCGGTCTCCCAACGCCTGTGCCGTTTCGACGAGGAAAAGCGCAGGATCATAGGGAAGGAGATCGCCAAACTTTTGGTCGCAGGGTTTGTCAAAGAAGTTCGCCACCCCGTGGTCGCTAACCCCGCCTTGTAAAAAGAAAAATGGGCAATGGAGAATGTGTGTCGACTACACGAGCCTGAACAAGGCGTGTCCCAATGACTCGTTCCCTTTGCCCCGTATCGACCAAGTCGTTGATTCCACCGCGGGGTGCGAATCCTTTTCCTTCTTGGACGCCTACTCGGGCTATCACCAGATAGCGGTGAAGGAGTCTGCCCAGCTCGCGACCTCCTTCATCACCCCGTTCGGCTCGTTCTGTTATATAACGATGCCATTTGGTCTAAAAAACACCGGCGCTACATACCAGCGATGTATGCAAACGTGCTTTAGTGACCAGATAGGCCGTAACATCGAGGCGTACGTCGACGACATCATCGTCAAAACTAGAAAGGCTGATGACCTCATCTCCGACCTGGAGGAAACCTTTGTGAACCTCCGCTGGTACCGAATACGGCTCAACCCCGAGAAATGCGTTTTCGGGGTCCCCAAAGGAAAGCTACTCAGCTTCATCATCTCCGAGCGTGGCATCGAAGCCAATCGGGAGAAGATCTCGACGATCATGAAGATGGGCCCAGTTGGCAACCTGAATGGGGTCCAAAAGCTAACCGGATGCCTTGCAGCCTTAAGTCGTTTCGTGTCTCGCCTCGGCGAGCGCGGAATGCCGCTCTACAAGCTGCTCAAGAAGTCCGATCAATTCCGCTGGACCCAGGAGGCTCAGGAAGCCCTCACCCGACTGAAGACTTTCCTGACCTCATCCCCGGTACTGGTCGCTCCGGCACCAGGAGAACCACTGATCCTCTACATCGTCGCTACGACCCAAGTCGTCGGTCTGAGCCTCGTCGTGAAACGAGCGAAGAAGGCCATGTGCTCAAGGTACAGCGGCCTATCTACTTCATCGATGAAGTCCTCTCCAAGTCAAAGCTTCGGTACCGCGGTGCGAACCGCTCTATGCGGTGCTCATCACGAAGAGGAAGTTGGTCCACTACTTCGACCGGCATCCCGTCACCGTGGTGACCACGTCACCGCTTAGCGAAATCATCCACAACCGCGACACCTCAGGAAGAATAGCCAAATGGGCGCTCGAGCTCAATGGCCACGACATATCGTATGTTCCTCGAACGGCGATCAAGTCGTTGGCCCTGGCTGACTTCGTTGCCAAATGGATCCGGCCAGCGCCACCGCGCCAAGAAGACCCGAGCTTCGACAACGTACTTGATGGGTCCTACACCAAGAACGGCGCGGTGCTGGAGTCGTCATCGCTTCCCGCTCGAACAAGCTCCAATCGCCATTCTGGCTTGCTCTTTGTGCGACCAACAACGTCGCCGTCACGAGCCCTCGTCAGCGGTCTCCGGATCATGCCGACCTCGGCCACGACTCGTCCACGGAGACTCCAAGCTTGTCGTTGACCAAGTCATGAAGGCCGCGGAGCCCCGTGACGCTCGCATGGCCACATACTGTCGGGAAGTGCGCAAGCTCGAGGAAAGGTTCAAAGGTTTCGAGCTTCACCATAGCTACAGATGCTACAATAGTGAGGCCTATTACCTAGCCAATCTCGCCTCCGGAAGAGGTCTGGTCCCACCCAGGATCTTCGTTTGTGATCTTGACGACCTTAGTCCAATGGACTCGGCGATCGGCGATCGTTCGACTGTCTGATGTGACCACTCCGACCGCCGAGCGATCGGACGTGAAATCGCCAGTCGGGCGCGACGTCTTGATGACTGATTCCGACTGGAGGAAGCCCTTCGTCAACCGACAGACTGATGGATCGCTCCCCGCCGACTCGACCGAGGCACGGCGCCTCGCTCGTCGGGCGAAATCTTTCGTCCTTGTCGGAAAAGACCTCTACAAAAGGAGTCCCTCTGGAGTCCTCCAGAAATGCGTTCTGGTCGACCAAGGGAGGCGGCTGCTGCTCGATATCCATGGTGGTGTCTGTGGTCACCACGCTGCACCCTGGTCCCTAGTAGGAAAAGCCTTCCGGCAAGGCTTCTACTGGCCGACCGCCGTGTCCGACGCCAAGCAAATCGTTCGCACCTACGAGGGATGCCAATTCTTCGCCCGGCAAACACATCTTCCGGCACAGGCCTTACAGACGATCCCCATCGCGTGGCCATTTGCGGTCTGGGGACTCGATCTGGTCGGGCCCTTAAAAAAGGCGCCCGGGGGCTTTACCCACCTCCTTGTCGCGGTGGACAAGTTCACCAATTGGATAGAGGCCAAGCCAGTCGCCAAAGATCACATCGGTGCGGCGCCACTTTCTTCGCGACATCGTTTTGGTTGAGTCCGAACTCCATCATCACCGATAACGGCGACGCAGCTTCACGGGAAGGAATTCCTCGAGTTCGCGATGACTTCAACATCCGCGTCGATTGGGCGGCCGTGGCCCATCCGCGGACCAACGGCTTGGTCGGCGGGCAAGCGGCATGGTTCTCCAAGGGCTCAAGCGCGAATCTTGATCGGTGAAGAAGAAATTGGGGCGATGGGTGGCTGTGTTACCCTCCGTCCTCTGGAGCCTGCGGACCACATCGACCCGGGCGACCGGGTTCACACCATTCTTCATGGTTTTCGGTGCCGAAGCTGTCTTGCCGATTGATCTGGAATACGGTGCCCCAAGACTGCAAGCCTTTGATGAGGCGCGGGGGCTCGTCTCGCAACAAGACGCCATCAACCAGCTCGACGAGGCGCGTGACGTGGCCATTCTACGATCGGCCAAGTACCAGCAAGCACTGCGACGCTACCACAGTCGTCAGATCCGAGGTCGGTCCTTCAATGTGGGCGACCTGGTCCTGCGCCAGGTTCAGTCCAACAAAGACAGGCACAAGCTCTCACCACCATGGGAAGGCCCCTTCACCGTCGTGGAGGTTCTCCGACCCGGCACCTTCCGACTCAAGGACACGGATGGCAACGTCATCTCCAACACGTGGAACATAGAAAAGTTAAGGAGATTCTATCCCTAAAACTCTTTCTTGTCCCTCGCTCTTTTTTACCCTTCTATCGAGTACCCGATCGCCGCAAGGCGCTCGGGGGCCACCGGTTGGCACACTCGAGCTGGTCGCTTCCAGCCGGCGCACTCACGCGAGTCGGTGACCCGACAGACCACAGGGTTCCTCCTAAAGCGGTAACCCTCTCGACCCAAGTACTATGGCCTACGTCCCAGCGGCTACGGTTGCTATGTAGCCCTTTGCGGAAGAAGGAAGTGCCCACACGGAGCGACCCTTGGTCAGTCAAGAACACTCCTTTCCCACGCGAGCACAGCCAGTTCACGCACTCACATGGGTCGGTGACCCGACCAACCACAGGGTTCCTCCTAAAACGGTAATCCTCTCGACCCAAGTACTACGGCCTACGCCCCAGCGGCTACGGTTGCTAAGTAGCGCTTTGTGGAAGAAGGAAGTGCCCATACGGAGCGACCCTTGGTCGGTCAGAAACACTCCTGTCCCGCGTAAGTGCGCGTGGATGCTTCATAACAAAGTTCCTGTCCTCTTCACGCTTCCCTCGTAAATGGTAACGCACCGACCTACGCTTGACCAACCCCTGTGGTTTCTAGAGCTATGGTCGTCGGGCGTTCATCACAACAAGAAAGTGCAAAAGACAGATTGGAACTTGCCAAACTTCAGTTTATTGCAAGCTAAGGTTTTTTACATCAAGAGAGGGAAAACATCTAACTTTTCTCTACTGTCTGTGGAGGACGCTCCCTGGCGGAATCCTATCGGTGATCAACCGGGCATGCGGCTCGACTTGAAGCTTGAACTTGTCGATCTCCTCGTCGGTCCGGTTCCCGGCAATCCCGCTACTGACGGTGGTGAGCTCGATGCTGTCATAATGGGAGATGGCATAGATGAGCGCCGAGGAGGCTCCGAACGTGGCGCCTTCGCTCACTGAGTTCGCGACGTGCTCGGGCACGCGGCTTAACTCGGTGGCGAGCGAGCTCAAACCTGGCACGGTCCGAGCACCGGTCGCACCTCCTGCCGACCGGCGGGTCGCCCGGCTCGTCGGCCACCGGACCGCTCCACCTCCACCAACTATAGCGATGTCGTGGCCACATCGCGCCGCGGTCGCCACGCCACGTGCCTCCATCGCCTCGCGTCGCGCCTCGGCCGCCAAAGTCCTCTCGCGCTCTGCGACCGGGATAACGTCAGAAAATGCACCCTACAAAATACGATTACAAAATTGATTAAAGAGTCAGGTCACTTACGGCCGTGGGCTCGCCAGACGCGGCTCCTCCCGCCTTGGCTGCTCCTCCCGGCGTCATGCTCGACGCACGCTTGTTCGGCGCCCTTCTAGGCCCGATCCCGCTCGCCTTGGAGGCGGGTCGCCTCCGACAGCGCGGTCCCCTCCACGGCAACGACGGCATCCTTGGCGCCATTGGCCGCTGCCAGGAGGGACTCAAGCTCGGACACCCGTGTCCACAAGGACTTATTCCCCAGCCGCTCCTCATGCAGGAGCTGCGCGACCTGGCCTAGCTCTTGGCGGACCTTTTTCGCCTCTGCCCGCCCTCGGGCTAAGCCCTCCCGAGCATCGCGCAGCTCGGGGCGCAGCCGGTCGCATTCTTCCTCAGCGGCCGACCTCCGACTATACAAACATCGAAGGAGCACGGATTTGTCCCCCGAGCGGGCCCGCAAGTGCTGCAAAGCGCAACACCCTGTTAGCCCATGATAAATTCGTCTAAAGCTGCAAGGGTGGGGTTATGTCTGACTTACCGCGCCAGTCGGGAGGATTTTAGCCGTAATCGCGTCGGCCGCCACGCTACAAGACTCGAGGAGGAGAGCTAGGCCCTTCTGGATCTGGCTCACCTCGGCCTCGGCACGCCGAACGCCCTTCTGCAGGGCCTCCCACTCGCCGTGCTCGCCGGTCGTCTAACGCCGATGGCGACCGCCGGGCCGTCCGGTCCCCCTCGACCGACCGACGGGCAAAGGCGGCCGAAAGGACCGCTGCCACGATAAAGACGGGGCGTTTGCGCTTGCGGAGTCACACGGCCCTCTCTCGTGGGGCTCGGCGACGACCACCTCCAGCTCCTGGGCGGCGACATTAGGATTCCCTCAGGAACCCGGGTCGCGCAAGCCGGTGGACTCCACGGCGGTGGCGGCGGGAGCTCCTTCTCGCCCCCTTCAGCCTCCGGAGAAGGCCCCGACTCGTCGAGAGCTGTTCGACCCTCCTCGCGCTCCGACTCAGCCGCCGGCACCGCTACTGTAGTCGTCTCCGCTGACGGCTCTGACACCGCCCGCGGTGCCTCAACCCGTGGCTCCTCAAGCCCCGCCGAACGAGCCACCGCGCACACCCGCCAGAAGCTCAAGCGCGAACAATGATTAGCAATCGCCTAAACTACCTCAAGGGCAATACAACTCGGGGACGAGAACACTTACAGAGCCGAGCGGGTGCGTGGCAACCGCGCCTCTTTCGCCGGTCCTCTGCGGCGGAGGCGAAGGTTGCTCGCTTCCCAAAGGCATTGCGCTGCGGAGCCTCCGTCGAGGCTCGACGATCGCGACACTCGCAGCGCCCTCGATCGAGCCACGACTACCGGGCGGCGCCGAACTCGATCCGCGCAGTATGGATCCTCCGCCGCTTATCGCTGTTGCCGCCGGAGGTCAACCCCATCAAACCGATTGAACTACGTCCGATCGAGACCTCTCGCCGCGCTCTTGCTTCTTCTTCCTCTTCCTCTCCTCCTTCTCGCTTTGCGGGCGGATTCACACAACATGCCTTCATGCCTTGCCGCCGCGCCTTCTCTTCTCTCCGGCAAACATGCCCGAGAAACCATCCAGGCAAGACCCTGGATAACGCAAAAACACTAATTAGACTGACTGCTAAGAGCTAAGGGGGAAGAGGAAAGGAGGAAGGGATCTGCTCGGATTACCAGGTCTGGGGGATTACACGAGGAGAATGGCTCGGGGTGGCCACCAACAGCCTCGGTGGCACTCCCACCCGTGACGGTGGACACCCTGGCCTCGATCTCTGATGCGGAGAGCTTCGACTTCACTATCCTCATGGGGTCGAACGCCCCCTCGTACCGGAACATGGGGCGCACCCTGTCCATCAGGGGTTGGTCGCACATCTTCGTGAATGCGCGCACGACGACATCGCCGGTCAGTCCCCTTTCTCTCTGGACTTTGATCCGATCGATAATCGCGCCCACCTCGTTTCTTTCCTTCCGCTCGGCGCACTGTCCACTCGGCCTCGCCACCGGAGCCGACCGGCGTGGGCCGGGCACTACCTCCCGTGTTTCGGCGAGAACCATTCGAGTGCCACCCCGCTTCGGGGATCGCAGCCTTCACCTGATGTAGTCCGACCCGCGCCACCGCAGCTTGGAGGGCCACGCGCCTATGGGCGCAAAGGTCCGATGGCTTGTCCTTCCTCACCGCACATGGAAGAAATGCCTGCAGCGCCCGGGGGGATCGATCCTAAATGCCTCACACAGCGTGATGAAGATCGCAATGTGAAGCACTCCATTTGGGTTGAGGTGGTGCACCTCGCCTTGTAATAGTGCAAGAACCCACGGACGAACGGGTGCGTGGGAGTCCGAATCAAGGCCAGAGAACGAGGCGGCACAACGATCTCGCTATCCGCCAACAGGGACAATGACCCCGTCGGCACCTTCCACCATGAGACGTCCTGCGGGGGGAGGAACCCCTTCCTCTCCAAGCCGAGCACGCGGGTGGGCTGAGCGGAACACTCCGGCCATGACATCTCCGAAGCAACAAACAACGAAAAGGTGAGAAAGGGGGAAGGTGGGGATCTCTTTTCTCCGGCTCCTTCGCTCTGGTTTTCTCTGGTCTCAGGCAAAGGCAGGAAGGCGAGGAAAGCAAAGGCAAGTGACTCAGCATAGCGCCCCCACGCCGATGATAGGAGCCGAACAAGCGCTTAGCCGAAGCGGGCACTGGTCCGAACAGACACCTCCTCGGGTGAAGGCCTCATGCCCTTCCCTCAACGCCACGCCAGCCCCCAGTAAACGCAATGATTTCCATTTCTCTCTATGCATTTAAGTTTGATAGGATCGCAGGAGATGCAAAGACACCGCCGAGCAACCGACTGCTGTGGCCTCTCGGTCTGCCTTCAGCCGGTCGTTGCTGCTTCGAGAAACGCGCGAAGGCCCGATGGGTCGCGCCCCAAAGTGGCAAAAGAGATCGATAACTTCGCACGGCCCGACTCAAAAGTCTGCGGTTCCAAAGGCATGATCCACCGCGGACTCAAGCCGCCCAGCCAGTAAAATTGAGCAAGGGGTGAGGACAAGCGAGCCCTCTCGGGCCTCTAGTTGGGCTGGCGGACGACCCATCGCCTTAACTCGTGTCCGAGACCATACTTCACGCTCTCGCAGAACCCATCGATGGGTGACGGCCAACCGTGCTCGTCGGTGGACGCCCGCAGTCCGATACGGATCGAGTAAAGAAAGGTTTCTCATGGTCGCCTCAGCCGGGCGGACACCCTACGCCGGAATCGTCCGCTTGGAAAGGTCCCCCTTGGGAGGGATCTCCAGGTCCCACTCGGATCACCCGTTATTAGCTCCATGAGCACGGCGTTCAAACCGATGCAGCTAAACACGCGTTCGCTGACCCCCTCCAGGTCCCACACCTGTGGACGGGGCGTACATGTGGGATAGACAGCGGCCACTCCTCTCGCAGCTACCCTCTCGTACATGTGGGATGGACGCCCTACGTCCAGCTACGACGTAAAACGAGCACGCAACCAGCTACGACGTAAACGAGCATCGGCCCGGCCTACGACGAAACGAGCGACCATCCGCCTCTGACGCAACGAGCACTCGGACACCGTAACCTCCCGAGGCATCCGGTCGTCCGCGCCGACCAAGGCCGCGTCCAGCTACGACGTTAAACGAGCACGCAGACACCAGAACGTCCCGAGAGGCATCCGGTCGTCCGCGCCGACCAAGGCCGTGTCCAGCTACGACGTTAAACGAGCACGCAGACACCAGAACCTCCCGAGAAGCATCCGGTCATCCGCGCTGACCAAGGATGCGTCCAGCTACGACGTAAAACGAGCACATGTCCAGCTACGACAAAAAACGAGCACGCGTCCAGCTACGACGTAAAACGAGCACTCGGACACCAGAACCTCCCGAGAGGCATCTGGTCATGCGCGCCGACCAAGGCCTCGTCCAGCTACGACGCATCGGCCAACCAAGGCGGCGCATAAGGCATCTGGATACCCGTGCTTAAGAGAAACGGCCACGTACCAACTACTGACCCTTGGAGGCTTGAGTAGTCTGGGAAAGCACCTAAAGCGAAGTCATCACGCAGATGCAGCGATCAAAAAGAAAGAGAAAATTTTATTATAGACCCCCCGGTTCGTACATTACACAATGCTATGTAGGAACCTAAGGTCTACGCCCGGCGCACGCGCCCTACTACTTCGATGAGGGCGCCCCTCGCCTTGGCTAGCCGTGGAACGACCTCGGCGGCAAGGGCCGGCGACGGCGATGTCGTGGCCACGGCCTCCTCCTCGCGGTTCGGCCATCGCCCGGCCGTGATTTGCCGATGCTCGGCCAAGGATCCTCTCCTCCACCTCATCATCATCACCAAAGCTAAAAACCGGCGGATCGCGACGGCCATCGAGAGGTTGCAAAGGAGGATTACGGTCTGGGGACAACCGTTCAAGCGGCGGTGATATCATATATACCCAAATGA